>SKCR01009687.1:0-23139 GCA_019454045.1 Zanthoxylum bungeanum
GAATTAACCAACAAGTGCAAGTGTGAGATTGTTAGGGATATGCCCTATACCCAACTTGTGGATGGGCTATAAGTACATTTATTTGTAATATTTTCATTAATTAATAAAATGGCAATCTTTATTATACGTGTCTTACATAACTTATATGAATCACCAACACTGTAATAAAGCCCTTGGAGTAATAAGACGATGGCTTCCACGCCTTATGAGAATCATTACTCTTAAATGTTCCTAGTCATAGTTTTGTGAATAATCTGGGCGTTCACAAAGCGGAGAGACTAGCGTGATGATATGATCCACCCTTAAGTGGGGTAGCCGATCTCATAGGCTACTAGCGGAGATCCGTCTACTTGGTGTATCACATGGATGCATGAGTTGCTCGTGTCCATCGAACTGACCGCTGAAAATTTTCATATGGAGTGTTTATCCCATGTGTCTGTGAGAACTTTCATGTATCGATTATATGACTAGTCCTTACACTTGAGGTCTTTACAATCTTATGTGTGGATCAAATAACTTTGACATTCTCCTTCCCCGGTTCAAAAGATCCGATCATAAGGGTATGGTTGGGTCATTTGTTGAAACACATGAAGTTTGTAAATATACAATAGAGAATCGCCATTCTCTCGGATAATATTTTCTTATAAGAGTAGTATTCCAGTTCGCCGGTTGATATGTGTGATCAGTGCTTGAGACTATGGCCACATCGGAAGAATCATGTGAGATTCTTGGGTTAGCACGATTCATGACACTATCAACATCATATCTTTGACCATATGGGTAGACACTTTCGTACCCTAGGTCAATAGGTGGGGATACAGTGAGGCGAGGGACCATATCATATGTAAATCGCATACATAATGGGTATATATATCGTTCCTTCTCATTTCGGGGCCTTGGCTTGTTGCTAGATGTCAACCTTGATCATTGAAATCGAACGACCATCTGATCGGAGGATAATTTATGTTCGATTAAATTATCACGATTCATTTCATGTCCAACTTGAGGGGAACCCAAAAGGTCACACATAACAAAGACAAAATCAATGGTTAACAGTGCACAGTACAAATATAACAACATATATGATTGTTGTAGGAATTGTTCATAAATGGTTCAATGTGTTTAATTATTGAACAGATCATTTATGAGGTTCCATAGTGGCTTAGGGATTGGTGAATGACGATGGGGGCACTTTAGGAATTGGAATAAAAAAATTACTATTCACATGAATAGTAAAAAAATTTGTTATTTGTTTTGAATTCCAATTCGGCCCAAACTCTTGTTAGGGTTTTATAATCTCATTAAACCACTAAATTAAGATCCAATGGCTAAGATTAAATTAGCTTTTATCCCACATTGGATTCTTAATTAATTTTGTTGTCTTTGGAGCAGTATATAAACCCAAAGAATTCTTCACAAATTTTTACACCAAACCTTTCATATCTAGGGTTTATATAAGTGAGCAACTCTAAAGTTTAAGAGTGAGCCACTGATTTTGAGGATCCTTAAGTCTAATTGACTAGAGGAACCTCGAGTTAAAAGTTTTAAGGTATTTGCCTAGGCTAGCACCAATGGAAAAATACATGTGCACTCAAAGCGTAGTCTTGCCGTTGAGTTTTGGCTTTGGTGTGTGCATCTTTGGAGGCCACACACTTGGGTGGCTCTTTGCTGAGTTCGAGAAAAACTTGTAGATTTGAGGTAGGACTGGAGGAGTCTACGGTCCAAGTAAGTCTTTTTTTCTTTATTTTATTTAGAGTTCTTATGATAGTTAGCATGTTTAGGTTTATATTTTTTGCATGTTTTATGAGTTTTATGTTTAGAATATATAGTAACATGCCTAGGCTTGTAGAATAATAAAAACAAATGGGTCGTGGGTAAAGGGAAAGCGACATAATTGTGGGAACACAGGAATCTGGGCGACGCATGTTGTCCCGGGCTCGCGGCCCGGTCGGGAGTACGGAGTAGCCATGGTGGACTAAACCCGAGAATAATGGAGTCGCCACCCGGTGTGAACCGGGAAAATGAGATTTAAGGCCGCACTCACCCCTCGCAAGGGAAGACCTCAAACCGTTGGGTTCGGAATGGTCCCTTACTCATGCCACTTGTGATGAAAGGATTTATGTAATAATTTAATTAGGCTTAAGTAGCACTTATTTCCAAGAGTATCATGCTTCTAAATTCACATGTACAAAATGAAACTTACACATACATTTCACATCTAAGATGGCATGCTTGAAAATACCTCAAAGTAACAACGAACATACAATTTCATTTAGCATATCACGTTCACGGAAAACACAAGCATACATACTAACCATACAAGCATACATATGAGCACTTTTCCAAGTGATACGTGGAATTGTATCCCAAGTACAGACCGCACTACCGTCCATTCGGAATCGGCTACGGAATTTATGTCTGGGTTTCCATCCGATATACCACAAGAAATAATACTCCCAAAGTCATCATGACATAGGTATATGAATCGTAATACGTTAAATCAAGACTAAGGCAAATGACGCAACCAATGGAACAAACATGTTTTTCATTATGATTTGCACAAATATAAGAATGACTATATGGGGGTTTCATAAAAAATCACCTAAGAAACAATTATACATGGCATTTGATGAATATGTCTCAGTTCAGTGTGTTTGCGTTCGTGTAGCATTCGTAAACGCGTTCGAACGGTAAACAGAAGGTTCGCGTTCGTATGGCGTTTGATAATGCGTTCGAACGGAACCAGACCTGATGCATGATAAGACTAAGAAAGTACGTGTGCATTCACGTAGCGTTCGAGAACGCGTTCGAACGGTAAACAGAAGGTTCGCGTTCGTATAGCTTTTGAGAATGCGTTCGAACGGAACCAGACCTGATGCATTATGAGACTAAGAAAGTGCGTGTGCGTTCGCGTAGCGTTTGAGAACGCGTTCGAACGGTGAACAGAAGGTTCGCATTTGTGTAGCGTCCGAGAACGCGTTCGAACGGAATCAAACCTGATGCATGCGACACAAAGAATAAAGATGACAATGTCAAGCTCAGTATGTCCGATCAAACGTATCTTGCATTCAACCGAACACACATCAACCGGCGCGGCAAAGCATCGTGGTAAAGGGGTTTAACCCCTCCTCATAAGGGATCTCATATCGCACTTACTAAGCCCATGCGCTCGATTGAATCATACATACAAAGAATTAAAAGCAATAATATTAAACATAGTATGCCCGATTGAACGTATGTTGTATTCAACCGAACACACATCAACCGGCACGGCAAAGCATCGTGGTAAAGGGCTTTAACCCTTCCCCGTAGGGGATCTTTCATTCCACTTACTAAGCCAATGCGCTCGATTGAATCATTCATACATAGAATTGAAAGCAATAATATCAAACTAGTATGCCCGATTGAACGTGTCTTGCATTCAACCGAACACACATCAACAGGCGTGGTGAAGCATCGTGGTAAAGGGCTTTAACCCTTCCCCATAGGGGATCTTTCATTCCACTTACTAAGCCCATGCGCTCGATTGAATCATGCATACGTAAGCAACATGCAAAATTCGAGTGACGAAAAATAAATAAATAAATCAAGGCAACATGAAACAAGAGAAGGTGCCGTTTACTCAAGTGGTACGTGGAGTTGTATCCCAAGTACAGACCGAACTACCATCCATTCGGATTCGGCTACGGAATTTACGTCTGGGTTTCCATCCTATATACCACGAGAGACGACACTTTTTTATTCATCCAATACCCACAACACACATCATACACAAACAAGATTCAACAAATAAGTAAAATACAATCAAAATAAGTAACCAAAAATCACATAAATATGAGTGTGAAAAGTACCCTCAGGTCTAACCTTTTAAGCCGTCTCTCGGACTCACGTTTCATGAAGATCGGAAGGGATAAAGCTCCGTAACTTTTCTGGTTCACTGGTTTGCCTTTTCCTTCGCTGTTTTGCCGCTCAAGCTACTGCTTCGACTCCGTTTTACTGCTGTTTCCTTATGGTTTTGCTGCCGTTTCCTTGTGGTTTTGCTGCCGTTTCCTCTGTATTTTCCGCTTACTGTTTCAGTGGACTGTTTTGATGTTTCAATGGACTGTTTTGGGTGTTCTTTGTGGGTTTTAAGGGCAGTTTTTATGTTACTATTTTAGGGATAATTTTCGGTATATGTAGCTGATGTTTTAATAGTTATAGGGGTTGTGAATAACAGTTGTGTTTCCGGTAATATGAGGGTGTTTGAGGGCTTGTTACTCTTGGTAATGTGAGGGTGGGAGTGAAGCGAATTGTTTGTTATTTCTCATGTGATTTGCATGTGATGTCTAGTGTTTCTTGCTGTAATTTTCGTGTGAGTTGTGTGTATGAGCTAGGGAAGTGCATGTCTTGGTGAGGGGTGTTGGACAAAATGACCCATAGCGTCACTATTTGCACGGAACATTGTGTTGTTGTAGCAAATTAACTATGTGACAAGGAAATTGCACTCTCATCATTTGTGATTAGATCACCATAGATATATAAATGAAGAGAGGTCCCTATGATTAGTTCCTGGACTGAGAATGATATGAGACAGTATCGGTCCCCGAAGGATTAATCATTAAATATCCCTAGCCGGAGTATTATCGAGACTGGACATCGATAATGCGGAATAGGCTAGTATTGCACTTGTGTGTGTTGTGAGGGCACAACGGCATAGTTCTTATATATATAAGTATTGGATACTTATGCAAGTGCGATAGGAGGTGGTGTTTCACCGATGGTACGGGAAACAGCTTCGCTCTGGATAGACCCTTCGGAATCCCATGGTATTATGACTGTGTCTATGGGAGGCCGAAATCAAGGTGGTTGTGTATAGTCTTAACCTGAGACTTGCATCGCTAATACTTGCGATAATCGGTAGACTTTGGTCTTGTTGGTACAGGGCTTTAACCGGTTCTGCGTACACCACTTCTGGTTTATCAGAGAGTCGTAGTGTATGGGTGTGATGTCAAGACGGAAGTATCACTTCAGTCATATTAGAGATGATGTCACGCAGGATACGGTACTAGTGCTCTTGAGTGTTGCGCAACCAATCGGGATATTGTGACCAGGTATGAATATCCGATTATAGAGACTATGTTACCAGGCATCCGATATGTGCTTCGGACGGGGTAGACACTTATCCAGCCCCAGCCCTAGCACGTGACTATCTGATACTGGGCCGATATGCACAATACAATCATATACTACGCTTGATACAGATCTTAATATTCTTAAATGGATATGTCCGGAGAATTGGGAAGACTTGGTGCTTTGCTAGGAGTCGACCTTGTCTCGTAAATCGGTAAAACGTAGTACTTGGTACGTACGTGATTCGGATACTCCGACGACCGTATTTACTGCCAACTTGTCCAGGGATCTCATGGGTCGCTTCCCGATAATCCACTGATGACGTACAACTCGCACTCTTGAATAATCTGGGATTATATAGAAGAGAGAGAAAATTAATCTAGGATTAATAACGGAGATATTTTATCTAGGATAAAATATCATCTAGAGAGAGAGATAACGATTAATTTGGAATTAATCGGTAAATTAATATATTCGATATATTAAATGAAATTAGATTTCGACGCAGAATTAAAATTAGATTTTAATTCGGGCGAACGAATTAATTTAGAATTAATTCGTTAGCGACGTGAATAGTGAATTCGCTAGGCGTAATCATTTAATTACGACGCGACGGAAAAATCGTTAATTGGAATTACGAACCCGAGCCCGAGTGTGTCATTGCGAGCGCATTCGTATTTCGAATTCGAGTGCGGCAACGCAAGTCGCATCAAGCGTCAAATCACTTGTCACTTTGAGTGATGTGACTTGACAACATGTCACTTTAAAAAGTAGATGTGACTTGATGGACATGATTGTACTTGATGGCTTTAATGGTTTGACTTTTAAAAGCAAATGAAATGCAAATTAAAGCAAATGCATTTGAAATTCACATAAGTATATAAGATATACTTGAAATGAATTTCAACATACAACAAATACACAATTTTCATCTCTCCATTTCTTTCTCTTCTCTCACGCCCAAAATAGAAAAATATGGACTGGTTTTTGAAGCCAAATGGCGTGAACAAAGGGAAGCCAAGAGTGGGTTTTCATGGTGAAAATCCAAGTGCTAGCACACTACGAGTCTTGCGAAGGTGGTAGGGAGGTTCGCCCATGAGCCGGGATCCGTTAGACGAGGCTTGGAGCTCCGTTTCACAGCTCAAAAACAGAAGACAGTGGGCAGTGGACTGCTGCAGTTCACGCATGAAACAGTGAGCATTTTGGGCTTCATTCGTCTCCAAATCGACTCAACCGATCGATGTGAGTATTCCGCTACCTCCGTTGATGTATTCACGCATTTTTTTCATTGCTTGTTTGATCTTGGAACCTAGATAATATCCAACAATGGTATCAGAGCTTAGGTTCAAGCATGAAAAATATAGGGCTTAAAATTGGGTATTTTGGATTTGAGCATAATTTTATGAAATTGGATGATTGAGCATGTTTAAATGTTGTTGTATTGAAGATTGATTTGATCAATTTCAAGAAAAAATGTTTTAGAACAATTTTCCCCAATTATTTCCTATTGGCCGAATGTGTATTGATTTTTGGGTGCTTGGAAATTTTTGATTTTGATTCATTTGATGAGTTGGAATCATTAAGGATAATGTTAATTTGGAACTAATTGGATGGATTTTGAATTGAACATAAAATCCCTAAATTAATCACCTTGGCCGAATAGGTATATGCCCTTGAATGTCTTGGTATTTTGATTTTTGAACATTGGATGTATTGGAAATCATTTAGGATGGTGATTTAATGTCGATTGTGGGTTCGATTGGATTGAAACCAAATCGGACACAAAATCCTTCCTTGGCCGAGAGCATTAAGCATGTAATGGGTTTGATTTTTTCATTTATGTGTTGGACATATGATAATGATAATGAGCATGATTAATTGGACTAATATGGTGTTTTGGAAATGTTGATGTAGTTGATTAATCATATAATGCGCTTTGGGCTTATTGCGGATTGGATTCATGAAATTTTATTATTTAGGCCTTAAAATTGGATTTGGGCTATTAAAGTTGTTATTGGGCTTATTGGGCTTTGTTGTACAAAGTTGGGTTTAGGCCAAATGGATTGGATCCAATTGGGCCCAAAACACTTCCGTTAAGCCCAAAGGCAACTAATGAACCTTTAAAGTTCAATTGGGCCTAATGGGCCAAGATTGATTTATGGGCTTAGTGGGGTAAATCCCGGATTGGACTTTGGTTATCGGTTTGACCCGAGTTGACCAAAAGTCCACGCCTTAAGAAATCAATTAAAAGCCCATTGAACTTTAATTGAATTGACGTTGGACGTTAATCGGTCTTGAGACGTGTTACGATTAAATTTGGAATTTAAATCGTAAAAGGTTTATTAAATAAAGTGTAATGTTTAATTTGGAATTGAATAGTGAATTAGTATTAAGTACATGTTAAATTTGATTTAATGATGTAGTTTAATTTAATTCAAGAATTCGTACTTTGAGTACTATTCGCAAAAAATTGACGACGACTCGAACAAAATCAAATCGTTGTTTGAACATTGGATGATCACTTAATTATCAGATTAATTAATTTGATTAGATTGATTGATAGCATGCTTATGTGTGTGAATACGTGTTGTTGTGTTGAATGAATAATGTATATCGGATGGATATTAGATGGGTGGGCAATTTTAGAAATTGTTGTAATAAATTCGATTTATTAAATTGGACCTGCGTGTCCAGCCTTATCACCTTCATTCTCTTTGTATTCTCTTCTCACCTATTCCCCTCTATGTATATGAGGTTTCTTTAGAAGTGTAGTGTAACGGGTAGAAGTAGTACAAGTGCTAGAGTGAGTGAGAAAGGGAGAGATTTGATCTAGGATCAATGTGTAAAGTATCCATCCGCATATCATTATTATTTATTTTCATACTCGCTTTATTATGTATTTAGAATGCATGTGTATGATGATGAGACCTTAACAAAGATAATTAAATTGGTAGCCAATTTGCACGCTAAAAACCCTCGTTAAATATCAAGCGTTTATTTTCCTTCCATTGAGTGATTCTTACTCAAGATCCGAGATTGGCAAGGGTTTGTTGGCCAAAGTCAAGCCCTGTCCGTCGAAGATGTGTTTTAATCACGAGGCTTTGTTCCATATCGGTGCCGTGTCCAAGTTGTGGTTTGTTGGCCAAAGTCAAGACCACTTCTTGTCCATTGACATTGATTACGAAGCTTCCATAACAATGGGTCCGCGCTTGACTGGGATCACTAGATTTGTTGTGCCAAAGCCAAGGCCTAGTTGATTCAGAGGAAAAAGGTTAGGGTATACATTCGATGTATAGGCATATATAAGATATATGTTTGGGACTTGGATGTCCACCTACTGGATCTAGGAGTTGGATGGGATCCAATTGATCTTCGAGATCTACCTAGTTAATTATCATACAATTTGTTGGCCAAAGTCAAGATTGTGTGATATTTACGGGATCCTAGCCACTAGGAAACAACACGGTTTCCCGAGTACTCGACAGAGGGTTAGAGGCTCGACGAAAAATAGTGGGAGGCAAGTATTGAATTTGCAACATTCATTCGAATACTCGCTAAACCGCTCATCTATTTTACTCGTCATATTAATCAAAAGTATTAGTTGGACTAATATTTTATGTTGTTTTTTAAAAAATATATATAGTTGGACTCTATATACAAACTCATTCAATATATAGTTGATTTTATAATTGGATTATAGTAATCAATATAATTGAATTAAAATTATAGTTGATTCAAATAATTGGATTATTGTAATCATTAAATAAATAGTACCTTATAAAAATTGATTAAATAGTTGGACTATTGAAATCAAGAAAGAATTGAAAGGTTGAATATTAAAATATATTAATCCTTGGGTTAAATGTTTTAAATGATTTAATTTTCAATTGGGAATTAATAATAGGTTAATTTATTTGATAAAATAACTTATTATGACTAGGCCCATAATTAAGCAAATAAGTAGAGAACATAAAATCTTTGGAAGATTTATGTGATGATGACTTTAGTGCTTAATTAATATACTTATCATAAATCTATCTTTAGATTTAAAAGTATTAAATTGCAATTAATAATTCTTAAGAATTGATTTGACTATTCTAGAGGTGAAAAGTCAAAGTTTGCAATTGGGCATGTCGCACAAGGTGCACATCATTTCGATATTCCGAAACCCAAGGCATGGCCAAAGGTTTGTGAAATATTGAAAAGATAATTGACATATCCCAAAGTGACTACCATTTGGATATGGAAGACACGAAGGAATTAAAGAAAAGGCGAGGCTCTGACTTTAAAATATTTGTCAAAGTTATGTTCACTACTAGTATTGAAGTTGGATTTTAAATACTTAGTATGGTACATAAAAATATATGTATTGATGTTCAGAATCCGCTATGAGCTGGATACTGACTTCAAGCCGAGATTTCTCTGCGAATCGGAAACGGGACGAAAGTCGCTGTTTCGACCGTAGATACCTAAGTTTAGGAACTACCCTTTGGGTATGTACTTAAATTAGGAACTGTATAATGTAACTAGTTGACTAGAGACATTATCTCTATATCAGTGTTTAATCGTTGCGTGATAAAACCTTTATATTCTAGAACACTAAGTGTTTCATTATATAAAGATGATACTGAGATAAATACATTAGATGTAAATAACAGAATTTATATTTTGAATATAATAAAATCTCAAACATATAAAAATGACAAATAAATAGCTCAAATTGATTTGATCAATAGAGACTTATTTGTGGCATTGTTGTCTAAGACACAATTAAACGAGACTCGTATATCCACACTTTTGAAGAGTGGGTACTAGGACTGATTTGACTATTCAAATAAGGTCTGCGAATCTAGTTTATAAGGTAAAGTACCTAAAATACTATTTACTTGGTAACAGTATAAGGGCCACCGATCTGTTTAGCCCTATTCATGGTGAAGTTAGTGGGCCCATATCTAGCTAGGCTAGATGTGAACATGAATATTCGTGACCTTGACGGATGTAGCATCACGTTATGGTTATGTGTTTCTTTTGAAGAACACAAATCGGAAACTTTAGAGTTCTCGACACGAAATAGAAAAACAGATCGGCTATAGTATCATTCCGCCACGGTAAGACCGTAATGGAAAAATACTTAAGTAGTAAGTTTCATACGTACATGAAAGAGTACGGTATTCTTTCATATGAGGACTCCTCCCGAGACACGTCAGTTAGACCGGTGTGTCCGAACTAAAACCGAATTTTGTTGGACATGATAAGTTTATCACGAGTCGCTCTGAGCTACTGTTTCCTTCAATAGGATATGTATTAACAGTGCAAAACTTATTTAGAATAAGGTTCCATATAAATCTGTTTGACAGATATCACATAGGATATGAACAGGAAAGAAACGGGGTTTCTCACTCCGAATAATTTGGGTATGCCAGGCATAACGTTTGGATGATACCAAACTAAGAACCCAAATTGGATAAGTGCCAATATAGGTTATCCTAAGGGAAACCTTAAGTATAGTACTTGTAAATCTCACATGAGAACAATGTGATTGTTGCTCACCATGCGGTTTTTCCTGAGAGGAATACCGATATGCAGTGGTCAGTGGGAGGATAGTGATACTCGATGAAAATCCAGAGTAATACTGTTCAAGGCACGAAGTCCTTAATGGAACACAAATAGTTCATCAATGATGAATCTGTACCATTAATCTTCAAATAAACAAGAACTTCGTAGATCGGATAGAGTCAAGAAAACAACCTAGGGTATGGGTTTTCTGATCTAACCTCATAAAGATGTCAATCTATGAAGGTATATCCACCGACTACGTTTTGAGGAAGTGATACGAGGTATCGACTCCTATTATGGCAAAGTGCCATGAGTCTGAAATGGATTCCATGTATAACAACTATTTTGGATGCTAGTTGTTGTACAACAAGGCATTGTGCCTATTGGTACATTAAACGTCTTCAAGGAAGACATACATGGAAGGCAACATACCAACGTACAAAGCTGGGCTTTTGACGGAAAGGTATCGTTATCAACATTGTGTTAATAACGGTTCAACCTTTTACCTGTTGCCATGGTAAATCCATTTTGAAGATGCTTGTTGATAACTGCGTATTTCATTTATGAAATGTGTCAGTTGTAGATCAAAATCGCTTTCCTGAAAAGGAAACCTTTGGAGGATGTTTACAACATCCTGACGATTTTGAATAAACGACAAACAAGGTTTGCGGGTTATTCGATCCATGTTTGGATTAATGCAAGCCATAAGGTTCTTGGAACTGTCGTTTTGAAATAATCATAATGGTTTATGATTTGATTCAAAACGAAATAATTCTTGTGTATATAAGGAGGTTAGTGGGAGAGCGCACTGACAGTTAAATTCCCATAAGCATTGTTGAAAGCTTGGCTTTCATAGAAATTCTCCGTAGAATTCTGGGGAGTTTATTCAATGAATAAAGCTACTGGGATAGATTTGGAGTTGTTAACACTCTCTGGGGAAATTGTACATTTAAAATGTACTTGTATTGGTGTCTCATACGCTTCGAGCATATGGAGAGTCACAATCGGTCAATCCAAGTGATAGTCACTGGATTGAAGTTAAGAACATCTGTTAGTATCTCAGAGAACTAAAGATGCTATCTTAAACTATGGAGAAAGAGAACTTGAAGTGACTGGGATCACTGCTGCCAAGTTTCCAAACAATTAAATACTACGGTACTATAAAGTTTGAAAACGGGACAGTGAGCTGGAAATATTCCGAGCAAGATAACTGTTGCCGAATAAACAACAAATGCGGATTATTGCTGCAGCTGAGCAGCAGCAATAGAAGCCATTTGGATCGAAAATAAATCTAATTAGATTAGATATAGTTCTTTTAGCAGCTGAGCTAGGCGTCAGCACAGGCTAAGGAATTAAAGGTCTCATCGACGATCCAGATATATACTTCTATATCATCTGATTCGTTTCAGATCATACATCGTGGCGATTGTGATGATCGTATAAATAGCGTCAAACTATAATCAAAACAAATCCGCTGACGAAAACCTTTCCTCAGCAATTTGAGCGAACCGTACATAGTTCGGGTGTGGGACACTTGAGTGACTGGCTATGTGCCAAGTGGGGATTGTTGGACAAAATGACCCATAGCGTCACTATTTGCACAGATCATTGTGTTGTTGTAGCAAATTAACTATGTGACAAGGAAATTGCACTCTCATCATTTGTGATTAGATCACCATAGATATTAAATGAAGAGAGGTCCCTATGATTAGTTCCTGGACTGAGAATGATATGAGACAGTATCGGTCCCCGAAGGATTAATCATTAAATATCCCTAGCCGGAGTATTATCGAGACTGGACATCGATAATGCAGAATAGGCTAGTATTGCACTTGTGTGCGTTGTGAGGGCACAACGGCATAGTTTTCATATATATAAGTATTGGATACTTATGCAAGTGCGATATGAGGTCGTGTTTCACCGATGGTACGGGAAACAGCTTCGCTCTGGATAGACCCTTCGGAATCCCATTGGTATTATGACTCTGTGTTCTATGGGAGGCCGAAATCAAGGTAGGAGTGTATAGTCTTAACCTGAGACTTGCATCGCTAATACTTACGATTAATCGGTAGACTTTGGTCTTGGTGGTACATGGCTTTAACCGGTTCTGCATACACCACTTCTGGGTTTATCAGAGAGTCGTAGTGTATTGGGTGTGATGTCAAGACGGAAGTATCACTTCAGTCATATTGGAGATGATGTCACGCAGGATACGGTACTAGTGCTCTTGAGTGTTGCGCAACCAATCGGGATATTGTGACCAGGTCATGAATATCCGATTATAGAGACTATGTTACCAGGCATCCGATATGTGCTTCGGACGGGGTAGACACTTATCCAGCCCCAGCCCTAGCACGTGACTATCCGATACTGGGCCGATATGCACACAATACAATCGTATACTACGCTTGATACAGATCTTAATATTCTTAAATGGATATGTCCGGAGAATTGGGAAGGACTTGGTGCTTTGCTAGGAGTCGACCTTGTCTCGTAAATCGGTAAAACGTAGTACTTGGTACGTACGTGATTCGGATACTCCGACGACCGTATTTACTGCCAACTATCCGGGGATCTCATGGGTCGCTTCCCGATAATCCACCGATGACGCACAACTCGCACTCTTGAATAATCTGGGATTATATAGAAGAGAGAGAAAATTAATCTAGGATTAATAACGGAGATATTTTATCTAGGATAAAATATCGTCTAGAGAGAGATAACGATTAATTTGGAATTAATCGGTAAATTAATATATTCGATATATTAAATGAAATTAGATTTCGACGCAGAATTAAAATTAGATTTTAATTCGGGCGAACGAATTAATTTAGAATTAATTCGTTAGCGACGTAAATAGTGAATTCGCTAGGCGTAATCATTTAATTACGACGCGACGGAAAAATCGTTAATTGGAATTACGAACCCGAGCCCGAGTGTGATTGCGAGCGCATTCGTATTTCGAATTCGAGTGCGGCAACGCAAGTCGCATCAAGCGTCAAATCAATCAGTCGCATCAAGCGTCAAATCACTTGTCACTTTGAGTGATGTAACTTGACACAACATGTCACTTTAATAAAGTAGATGTGACTTGATGGACAAGATGTGTACTTGATGGCTTTAATGGTTTGACTTTTAAAAGCAAATGAAATGCAAATTAAAGCAAATGCATTTGAAATTCACATAAGTATATAAGATATACTTGAAATGAATTTCAACATACAACAAATACACAATTTTCATCTCTCCATTTCTTTCTCTTCTCTCACGCCCAAAAAGAAAAAATATGGACTGGTTTTTGAAGCCAAATGGCGTGAACAAAGGGAAGCCAATAGTGGGTTTTCATGGTGAAAATCCAAGTGCTAGCACACTACGAGTCTTGCGAAGGTGGTAGGGAGGTTCGCCCATGAGCCGGGATCTGTTAGACGAGGCTTGGAGCTCCGTTTCACAGCTCAAAAATAGAAGACAGTGGGCAGTGGACTGCTGCAGTTCACGCATGAAGCAGTGAGCATTTTGGGCTTCATTCGTCTCCAAATCGACTCAACCGATCGATGTGAGTATTCCACTACCTCCGTTGATGTATTCACGCATTGTTTTCATTGCTTGTTTGATCTTGGAACCTAGATAATATCCAAAAGAGGTTGTTTATTATAGAGAAGGGCTAGGGCTTCACCTTGTTCACAAGGAAGGGATTTTGCATTAAAAAAAAGGATTTGATTTGGTGGTTGAGCAAGGAAATTCAAAGATTGCGGGGGGGACCACAAATCTTAGCTAGATTAGGAATACAATATATTTCATTTTTTTGTTATGATTGATTTTAATTAGGCCATGACATTTTTTAATTTTAGTATGTGATTTGTTTAGTTAGAAAGTTAATATATTTGATTTATCTTATTAGGTATGATTATATTTTATGTTTTATTTAATTGGTAAATGGTTTAAAATTTTATTTAATATTTAATGTTTAATTTAATTAAATTGGGATGTGTTTTATGGGCTTTGGGGGGATTTAATTGGGCTGGGGTGCGAGGCTAGCAGCAAAACCAGAGAAATACCGACTCCGTTCGAACGCCCCATTCGAACGCGGCACGAAAGGTCCACAATATGCCTGACGTTCGAACGAAGTAGAAGTAAACGAACGTGTACAACGAAGACAGTGAACTTGTGGAAATGAACTTGATGACGTACTTTTTTCGAATTTCCCCTTCCGACCTTTCGTTTCCCGCAATATCCTTAGCTAACTAAAAAGGTAGTGCCTCCAACTGAGACTCATCATCGGGTTTCACATGCGAAAATGCAATGCCTACAGTTGCCCCCACTTTGATGGGACTTGTGCAGTGTGTGACTTTGAACAATCCTATCAAAGTTATGCAATGCATTTTCACTTACCTTGGCTCGGCTGCTGCCTCAAGCTGAGTTGGTGCTTGCAGTTTGACCTCGATCCTGGGACGCATCCCAATAACTGCATCCGGCAATGGGGGCACCTCGACCCTGGGCACCTCGACCCAACACACCGCTGACTATAGGGACCTCACCCTCGAACTGATGATGTAGTGGGTACCTCGACCCTGGCACCTCGACCCGGAACTACAACTGACAACGGGGGCACCTCGACCCTGGGCACCTCGACCCAATACCGCTGACTATAAGGACCTCCCCTCGAACTGATGAGTAGTGGGTACCTCGACCCTGGGCACCTCGCCCGGAACTACAGCTGACAAGGGGGCACCTTGATCCTGGGCACCTCGACCCAACACCGCTGACTATAGGGACCTCGCCCTCGAACTGATGATGTGTCTCCATACTCGAGATGACATGATATGGGCCTCGCCCCCAAGCTGATATGGGCCTCGCCCCTTGGGACTCGTCCCAAAACTGAAATTGTGTTGACGCTGCTTGGCTCATTTCTGCCGGTTTCTCCTTTCTTCGAACCTGCGAACACAAAACAGAAACAAACCGAAGAGAATGCAATGTTATGTGTATACATGAATGATCTTCTTATTCCGTTGGGTTAGGTCTTCTGCTAATTCCCGTGGTGACTGCTCGGTCTTCTCTCCCTCAGGCAAAGTATTGGTTCAATCTGTCTACGTTGACCGGCTCGGTGAACTCGTTCCCCTCCAAGTCTGATAGCTTCACTGCTCCATTTCCCATTACCTTCTGCACTATGTAAGGTCTTTCCCAGTTTGGTCTGAATTTTCCTCTCGGATCTGTCGTCGACGGCCTCGACTGCTTAAGTACCAAATCACCCTTTCTGATCTTGGTAGGACGCACTTTCTTGTTAAATGCCCGAGCTAGTCTCTTCTGATACAGCTACATGTGATACAAAGACTTCGTTCTCTTCTCATCCAATAGTGCTAACTGATCAAACCTCTGTGCGGCCCAATCTTGTTCCGGTAATTCTGCCTCTGTTAATACCCTCATAGACTGTATTTCCACTTCTACAGGCAATACTGCTTCCATTCCATAGACCAAAGAGTAAGGTGTGGCCCCTGTTGCTGTTCTCACTGATGTTCTGTACCCTCACAAAGCATACGGTAATTTTCTCGCGCCCAATCTCTGCAATTTTCTGTCATCTTGGCTAGAATCATCTTTAGTCTTGTTGGCTGCCTCAACTGCCCCATTTACCTGCGGCCTGTATGGTGATGACTTGTGGTGGCCTATCCCATACCTCTGTAACATTGCCTTCGTCTCTCTTTGAAATTGAACTCTGTTGTCTGTCACTACATGATGCGGCATACCATACCGAAAAATGAGGTTTCGAGCTATAAACTTTGCCATCTGCTTTGCTGTAACATTGCGGAATGATTCGACTTCCACCCACTTCGAGAAGTAATCTACTGCCACTACTATGAAGCGATGCCCATTTGATGCATTCGGTCGAATTTCTCCAATCATATCAATCCCCCATGCTGAGAAAGGCCACGGCTCTGACAACCCGTGCAACTCTGTGTGCGGTAAGTGATTCAAATTACCATGTGCTTGACAGTCATGACAGTGCTTCACCATCTTCGCGCAATATGTTTCCATGGTTGACCAGTAAAAACCTTGTCTCACTATCTTGCGGGACAGATTTAACCCGTTCATGTGCGGACCACATATCCCGGCGTGTATTTCTTCCATTACATTATGAGCTTCTTCTTTTCTCAAACACTTCAACTGAATACCGTTTGCCTGTCTCTTGTACAGTTCCCCTTTCAAAATCACATACTGGGAAGCTAACTTCTGAATGGCTATTCTGTCTTTTCTACCTGCCCCTTCCGGGAGTTCACCATGTTCCAGATACCTCTGAATGTCACAATACCAAGGTTTACCGTCGTCGACCTCAACTTCCAGAATTCTTTCTATCTCATAATCAGGTTTGCTTGCTGTTGTCAGTATCAACGGTCTCATCACTAACTTTTCTGGATTTTCCCAAGTCGCTGCAAGTGTAGTTAATGCATCTGCCATCTGATTCTCTTCTCTCGGTAAGTGCTGAAACTTACACTCGGGGATAACATGTGCCAACTTTCGAGGTGAAAGAGGTAAGGCTTCAACCGTTCTTCTTTCAATTCCCATTCTCCTCGCATCTGCTGGACTACAAACATAGAATCTCCGTAGACTTCCACACTCCCGGCCTTCAAGGCTATCAATGCTGTCAAACCAAAAGCACATGCTTCATACTCGGCCATGTTATTAGTTACTCTGAATGTCAATCTCTTGGCCAAAGGCAAAGTCTCTCCCTCGGGGGTCACTATCACGATCCCAATTCCGGTTCCCTTGTAATTCACTGCTCCGTCCAAATACATATTCCATCTCTGAACTGTTATTGCTTGGTTCTCTTCATCTGGAAATTCAAACTTATACTGATCCCCCTCAATAGGTTGCAATGCCAGAAACTCTGCTACTTCTCGCCCTTTGATCACTTTGGAGGTGAGATACTCAATGTCAAACGCTGTCAGTAATACCAACCATCTGCCCAATTTTCCCACTAGTGAAGGCACCGAATGAAGATATTTCAGAGGATTTTCCTTTGCCACTACCTGGATCTCGTAAGACTGGAAATAATGCCGCAAATTTCTGGAAGCCCATACCACTGCAAGATAGATCTTCTTAACTTCCTGATATCGAGCCTCATACGGGAGCATCTTCTTACTCAGATAGTAAACTGCATGTTCTACCCCTGTCTCATCTGCCTGTACCATCATTGCCCCCAGTGCTTCCGATTCTATAGCCAAATACAATATCAACGGTCTGCCCAGTCTCGGAGGTTTCAATACAGGTGGCTTTACCAAGTACTCTCTGATTCTGTCGAAGGCGGTCTGACACTGTTCATTCCATCTCACTGGCTGATCTTTTCTCAACAGTTTGAAGATAGGCTCACATACCGATGTCAACTTGGCAATGAACCGACTGATGTACTAAATCTTCCCCAAGAATGCTCTGACTTCTTTTTCTGTCTTCGGTGCAGGTTTTTCTTTGATTGCCTTGATCTTCTCGGAGTCTACCTCTATTCCGCCCATTCCCACTGTATGACCAAGCAATTTCCCTGATGTCACCCCAAACACACATTTCTTGGGATTAAGCCGCAGGTGTATCGGTCAACTCTCTGAAGGAACCTTTCCAGTGCTTCAATATGCCCAACTCTTGTCTCTGATTTCACCATCATGTCATCCACATACACCTCAATCTCTTTGTGCATCAAGTCGTGGAAAAATGTAGTGGCCATCCGCTGATAGGTAGCCCCCGCATTCTTAAGCCCAAATGGCATAACCTTGTAACAATAAGTACCCCACTCAGTAACAAATGCAGTCTTGTGTTTGTCTTCCTCAATTGCCTCAGCACTATATCCCCATCAGTATTTTCTGCAGTCTCAACCACTTCTCTACCATCTGTCAAAACTTCCTTACCCTTTTCCGCCATATCATTGTAGAAACGACCACTGCGCGTCATTCCCCTTACTTCTTCCTCATCACTGCTAGAGAAATCAAGCCAAAAGTTTTTCCCCTGCTCAAACTCATCTTCACTAGTACTATCACAGATTCCCAGGCAAAAGGCTTGAGGGTGAAAGGATTTCTGGACAAGGTCTTCTGGGAGGCCAGAATTGATCATATAGGCTGGTGGTGGTACGGCACGGTAGTTGGGTAAGGGGTTTCTGTGTGTGTCAGGCTGTTCTGTTTCTGGGTCAGGTATTTTCTTGGAGTCTATCAGGTCTTGGATTTCATGGCGAAGTCGGGCGCAGTTGTCGGTGTCATGGCCCTTTTGTTGGTGAAAGTGACAGTAAAGGCTTAGGTTATAATGTGATGGTAGGGGATTGGGTAATGGTTTGGCTTCCAAGGGTTTTAAGAGCCATTGACTCTTCAATTTCTCTAGCACCTTGGACAGGAGCCTTCCCAAATTGGAAAACTACTGGTTCCGGATAGCGGCAATCTCAGCAGAAACGGGTTTTGCTCCCGATGTTCCCCCAATGGGCCTCCTGTTCAGACCATAGAATTTTCTGTTTTCCACCTCTTCGTCTTCAATGTCCATGACAGTCTCCCTCAACTGCCGAAAGTCTGTAATCATGGAGGTCATCCTCCTCAACTTGCTGTAAATAGAGGGCCTGGTGCCCTTGATAATCATTTTAATCTGGTCTTTCTCCGAGGGCCTAGTCTGCATCTTCAATAACTGACCTCTCCACCGGTCCACATACTCCTTAAAACTCTCCTCCGCTTTCTGCTTAACATTCTCCAGATCACGGAGTGACAGATCGATCTCTAGGTCAGTGACATACTGCTTCAGGAAAGCATCGGCCAACTCCCTCCAATCTTCCTTCACTTTCTTCTCCAAACTGTGGTACCATACCACGGGAGCTCCTGCAAGCGACATTCCAAACATTTTCTGCACTTGGCGCTGAGATAAGCCAACTGAACTCATGACTGATACAAACTGTCGGAGATGCACCCTTGGATCCCCATTCCCGTTAAACTTAGCCATATCAGGCATCTTGAACTGTGCCGACAACTGTTCCTTGAAAGTCAATGTGTCATAATCCAGCAAATCCTCATTCTTACCCCTCATTTTGCGGGTAACCGACTCAACCTGATCCCGAAGTTTCTGTAACTCTGCCTGAGACCCAGATACTCTGCCTGCTGCATACTCTGCCATATCATCATCAAAAGCGGGGGTATCATCCCCCAATCTGTTCGGAGATTCCTCTTGCCTCACATCCCCAGAATTAACCCCGGCACGAGACCTAACTATACCAGCCATAGCAGTACTCAAAGCTTGCAACTGTTCAGTGATCTTGGCGAGACCATTCTCTAACTGATCCATACGGGACACCTCATTATCGGATTCACTCATACTTGTTCTTTTAGTGAGTCTTGTCCCTTCTCTAACCCAAACGGTATCTATGTTGTCTTTTTGAGACATAGACGGTGTTAACATGATATATGTATGCATGAGGTGCATGAGATGCATGTAACATATATAACATATCAATTTAAAATTTTCAAACAATCGGCCCGTTACCATTTTAGAATCTTTGGGGCTAATTGTCATAGGAGTGAACCCATCCCAGTTTAAATGGCCCAACGAGTTCACATCTTATGGCAAGGAGCCCAACTAAATCCAAATGGTAATGTTCCGAACACAAGCACAAAGTGGCCCATCAACACTTAGACGCTTTTGGCCCAATAGTCATGAAATACGTTCTTGTCCCAGTTTAAATGGCCGAACAACCCATATCCCATGACAAATGGTCCAAATGGATCCAAACAACGATGTTCCCAAACACAAGCATAGAAAAAAAAAAAAGATGATGCAAACATAACATAATAATTTCTACATAATGGCCCATCAACATTTCAGAAGCTTTGGGCCTAATAGTCATAAGGTACGAACTCGCCCCAGTTTAAATGGCCCAACAAGTCCGCATTTCTGACAATAGTCCAACTGCATCCAAATTAGGATGGTCCACAAGCACATACTCAAGGAAATAATTGTTACTTTAGCCAACCCGGTCTATGGGTGGGTTAGCGAGAGTATAGACAAAGGCTCTCACCGGTGAAGGATGGCCCACAACTAGATCTCCCCACTCAAGGGTTCGAGCGACCAAGTGAGCGCACCCTTTTTTATACACTAAGGTACGTGCCAATGAGCTATGGTGTGTGACGGACTGTCAAATGGATTTCCCGTTGTAGATTCCCCAGAGGGAAGGTGGAGCGAGGCTCACTTAAATACCCAAGCCTCTTAGGCTCTTATCGCTTGGTGTCAGGAATAAACAACGAGTCCTCCAAATTAGTCCATCACAAAAGGCTACGAGTAGATGGCTATCCAGGTGCCTTCACAGCTTTTCCTTCGAGAAAGGTAGTGAATGAAGGAAGACACCAAACCATTACCTAGCCTCAAAATGCCTTTGATTAAACCATCACTTTATCCACTATAGACACGGTCAATTAAAACATAAATCCAAACATCACAAGACAATATTTCGGGGCCGATTCTCTATCCCCAGTGGAGTCGCCAGACTGTGGGAACACATAAATCTGGGCGACGCATGCTGTCCTGGGCTCGCGGCCCGTCGGGAGTATGGAGTAGCCACGGGGGACTAAACCGGAGAATAAGAGTCGCCCCACCCGGTGTGAATCGGGAAAATGAGATTTAAGGCCGCACTCACCCCTCGCAAGGGAAGACCTCAAACCGTTGGGTTCGGAATGGTCCCTTACTCATGCCACTTGTGATGAAAGGATTTATGTAATAATTAATTAGGCTAAGTAGCACATATTTCCAAGAGTATCATGCTTCTAAATTCACATGTACAAAATGAAACTTACACATACATTTCACATCTAAGATGGCATGCTGAAAATACCTCAAGTAACAACGAACATACAATTTCATTTAGCATATCAGGTTCACGGAAAACACAAGCATACATACTAACCATACAAGCATACATATGAGCACTTTTCCAAGTGATACGTGGAATTGTATCCCAAGTACAGACCGCACTACCGTCCATTAGGAATCGGCTACGGAATTTATGTCTGGGTTTCCATCCGATATACCACAAGAAATATACTCCCAAAGTCATCATGACATAGGTATATGAATCGTAATACGTTAAATCAAGACTAAGGCAAATGACACAACCAATGGAACAAACATGTTTTTCATTATGATGTGCACAAAGATAAGAACGACTATAGGGGGTTTCATAAAAAATCACCTAAGAAACAATTATACATGGCATGTGATGAATATGTCTCAGTTCAGTGTGGTCGCGTTCGTATAGCGTCCGTAAACGCGTTCGAACGGTAAACAAAAGGTTCGCGTTCGTATGGCATTTAATAACGCGTTCGAACGGAACCAGACCTAATGCATGATAAGACTAAGAAAGTACGTGTGCATTCACGTAGCGTTCGAGAACGCGTTCGAACGGTAAACAGAAGGTTCGCGTTCGTATAGCGTTCGAGAACGCGTTCGAACGGAACCAGACCTAATGCATTATGAGACTTAGAAATTATGTGTGCGTTCGTGTAGCATCCGAGTGTAGGTAAAAATCTAGGTCCCAAGATCAAACAAGACATGAAAATCGTGCATGAATACACCAAAGAAGATAGCGGAATACTTACATTGGTTGGTAGAGTCGATTTGAAGACCATTGAAGCCAAAATGCTCACTGTTTTGGCGCATGAACTGCAGCAGTCCACTGCCCACTGCCTTCTGTTTTTGAGCTGCGAAAATGAGTTCCTAGATTCGTCGGATGGATCCCGGCTCATGGTCGAACCTCCCTACCACCTTCGCAAGACTTGTAAGTGTGCTAGCACTTGATTTCTCACCATGAAAAACCACTCTTGCTTCCCTATTGTTCACGCCCAAACTGGTTCAAAACCAGTGAAGAACAGCCACTGTTTTGGCGTGAGAGAGATGAGAGAGTTAGAGAAAAATGTGTTTTCTTTTCTTTCAATTTGTTTTCAAAAAACGTGAGAAGGAAAAAGAGAAGCAAATGATGTATTTCATTTACCAAAATTAATGAATTTTTTTTTTTTTAGACAAAACTCTTCAAAAACCGTGAAAAGCATTTCCCTCCAAAAAATTCATCATTTGCCATCATTACCTCACATTGAGAATAGAGACAATGTATCATCCCTTAAAGGTGACTAGATACATTCATCTATTCGTATCAAGTAATGAGATATCGCGATGTGATTTGTGGATCTTACTCGTTTTAAAATACGAATGTGTTCGCAAACACTTTCGGGCTCGGTTTCGCTAATTCCGAATTAACGCATTTCCGTCGCGACGAGAATTAATTAATTTCGCCTAGCGAAATTACTATTCAGATCGCTAACGAATTAATTCTAAATTAATTCGTTCGCCCGAATTAAAATCTAATTTTAATTCCGCGTCGAAATCTAATTTCTTTTAATATATCGAATATATTAATTTACCGATTAATTCCAAATTAATCGTTATCTCTCTTTAGACGATATTTTATCCTAGATAAAATAT
>SKCR01009688.1:0-23304 GCA_019454045.1 Zanthoxylum bungeanum
AGATTTATCAACATTAATTTTATTTTTTTGAGTAAATAAGTGAAATTATAATTTTTTTTTTCATTTTAAATAAAATGAAAAAATATATAAATTATCTATTTAATTTAGGAAAAATAATTTGTGGAAAAGTGAAGACATCTAAAATTTCAGTGGTAAATGGAACGTTTTCAAAATTATCATGACAAATAATACTTATGCTATTGATCAAAAATGATAATTTCTCAATAAATAAACATTAATAATATCTATAAATAAATAAGCAAACCATAATTAACCTATAGATCTAATATTAAGATGAAATGTGTTAAGTTTTTTTTTTTTTTAATTTTCTCGTTAATTTTATGAATGATTAAATAGAAAAAACTTTTTTATCTAATTTTTTTTTTTACATCTAATGTAAATTTTCCTATCTGTAGACACTGTATTTTTTATACATAGCCAGATGATAAGTCTCCTATGCGAACACATTTGGAAGTCTAAGGAAGTTGAGAAGTTTATTGCTGGAAAGGAAGTGACACCCCAAAATTTACCAGGATTGACCGGACATAGACAACCATGTCCAGCCAGACATAAATCTAAGTCTGGTCAGACATGCATCAGTTTCCAATTTTACATAAAGATACGATTTTCTTACTCTTTAACCAAATCAACAACCGTTTCTTCTTTAAAGAACAACTTCTATAATTGCCTTTTACTAAAATAAGGGTTTCCCTTGTCGAAGAAGACTCTCCCTATTAAACCGAGACATAAACCCTATAAAAGAAAGCTTATGTTAAGTGAATAATGAGGCTTTTTGGAAGAAAATCTTTTTGGGATGAGGAAGTGTAGGAAATGTTTTTCGTATGCATAGCGGAAACGCTTTAGGCTTCGGGATCGATCTTGAAAATTTTCTATCTTCTCCCTTATTAAATCTAAAGTTACCAACCTTTGGTCACTTGATTTGCTAATGTTTTGAATGTGTTTCCTATTGGGGTTTTAAGCGGTATATACAGGTAACGCAGCGGAATGCGGGAAAATCAAATTTTCTGATTTTTTTAATTTTCTTGGGTAATTAAAATAAATTTATTTATTCTAATTACTCAATACACAAAAACAGAATTTTTTACCCAAAAAATCAGAATTTTTCACCCAAAAAATCATAATTTTTCAATATTGCCGTAAGACCCTTAAACTTTGCATTTTGATCATTTTAGTCCTAATTTGTCAAATACATAATTAGGTGAGTCTAAATCACTACCAAAATGATTCATACATATCATACACATTAAAATACATCATGCAATCGAAAATCCATATTTTCTTCAAATTGTTGAAATGACCTTAAAGTTTCAAGTTTGATCATTTTGGTCCAATCTCGTCAAAACAAGCTTAGAATATTTTCAATCAATCCCAAACTGATTTGTATATATCTTATAAATATCAAAATACAATATATATATATATATATATATGAAAAACTCAATTTTGGTTTAGGTTAGAAACCCTAATTTTTCAATTAATCAAATTAACCAAAATTAATTCAATCCAACACTTTAATCTAATCTCTACAACACCAAAAAAGTCTCACCACTTTGAAACAACTCAAGAACAATTTTAGGTAATCATTGAGTGGCCTAACAAATCTTGAATGGCAACGAAGACATCTAATGACCAAAAGAGAACTTAATAACACTTTATAAGCTTTCTTTATTAACTTACATGCAATCATCTTTCATCTAAGCATCCAACATCAATATTATAACAACTAAAAGAGTATAGAAACAATCAAACATCACATCTTGTAGCTTGAAACCCTAGAAATATTTTTCTGGTTGAAAAGGAATTGAAAAAACTTACAAAGCTTTAAGTTTTCTTCAAATCTTCTCTTTTTCTTCACTTTTTCTCTCAACTTTATTTTGTAATATTTTTGGATGCTCAACCTCTTAAAGTAAAGCAAATGAAAAATGAAAAGCTCAAAAATATGGGAAAAAGGAAAATTAGATTTTGTATTTTGTATTTTGTATTCCAAAATAAAAGAAGCAAAATCCAATTTGACAACCTTTTTCATAAAAACATACAAGTGCACCAATTACACTAAGCCATATATAGCCATAATCATGATAAAGATAAATATATTTAATTATTCTAATTATTTAATAATTAGATAATTAGATAATTACTTAATACAAATATCTAAATACATGTATCATATTACTTTAAATATTTCATAATACATATATTTGTATCATGTGTCAAATACTTTATTTGACAAATAATTAATGTGTATTTAATAAAATCAAGTATTTAAATTCAATACTCATTAACTAGGATATGACCAAAAACCATTAAGCATATATCTTTTTGTTTAACCGTTAAATGATTTATAAATAATCAGTATTATTTATAAAAGTTGCCATAATGATCTACGAGTATATTTCATTAATGTTTCTATTAGCGATTTCTTAGGTATATCCGTCACGAAATCTAATTTCGTGTCAATAATCTACCAACCCGTAAATTATGATGACTATAGATAAACTCGCTGAATCATATAGGTCGAGGTCATCACATACGTATAATTCCTCCGTCACAGGTATCTGGATTATTCCAGAGATATAGATACTAACGTCAAATCTCTATATCCCATCGATGTTTCTATTAGCGATTTCTTAATAACACTTGGAACTCACTTCTATAGTGTATCACGGTCCCATAGATTAAACAGATTGCTAATCTCAAAATGAATACTTATGCTCTGTCCACACCGGATATCCTGAGAATCAGTCCACACTCAACGAACAGGTGAAAGCCTAACCTAAATAGGTCAGTGACGTGACTGCCATCAAAGTATGGAGGATATCTCATATATCCACAGTGGTATCTCAAGTTAAAGAATCATTATGATACTTTATCCGAGAAGATTCTTATTGACATTGGTGTACCATCTATTAATAATCTTTGGTGAGTCGTTCAATATTTATCCAATATAAGTACCTACATGTCTATACGAGTCTCCCGAGACTCATGGTTCATCGAGAAACCATTGGAATCCAATATTCCAATATATGACATATACCAGTCTCTAGGGGTTTACTTACTGACCAAGTAATTGTAAACCTTGACCAGAAATAGTTTAAGAATGATACTATTATGAAATAATTCAATGACAGTTGCGACGCTTTTACAACAGTATCATAACTAATCATTCTATGATCATGTACATTTTTACCATATAATAAAAGAAGATATATTAAAGAAACTGTGTATTTTATTCATAATAAAATATTTACATAAGTATTTATAGGGAAATACAAGAGAAATTGACGCTTAGAGCACCAACCCTAACAAAATCTCTCACTTGCTCTAGTGCCAATATCGATTGTATCTCATACCCATCGACTCCATATATTTATCAAATGACTTGGAAGGAATGGCCTTGGTAAATAGGTCTGCTACATTATCTTCACTCGGAATTTTGCACAAGACAATGTCCCCTCGTGACACAATCTCTCGAATGATGTGATACTTTCGTTCCACATGCTTCAATTTCGGATGCGCCATCGGTTCTTTTGCTTGTACAATGGCTCCATTATTATCACAGTATAACGAAATCAGATTCTCGATACTTGGGACAACTCTAAATTCTGTGATAAAGTTTCTAACACAAACAGTTTCTTTTGTAGCTTCCGCAATATATTTCGCCTATGTGGTGGAATCAGCTATAGACTCATGCTTGGAACTTTTCCAACTAATTGTACCTTCGTTGAGGGTAAACACGAATCTCGATGTAGAATTTCTACCATCAGGGCCAGATTAAAAATCTGAATCTATATACCTATTAACCTGCAGTTCATTTCCTCCATATATCATAAACTTATCCTTAGTACCCTTAAGATACTTCATGATATGTTTAACGGCCATCCAATGGTCATTATCTGGATTGGACTAATATCTACTGGTTACACTAAACGTGTAGCTGATATCAGGCCTAGTACATAACATGACATACATTATGCTACCCAAACATAAAGCATAAGGTTGATTAGACATTCTAATATTCTCATCTTTTGTTTAAAGACACATCATCTTCGAAAGATGAATGTCATGTCTGAACGATATATTTGCTATCTTACAATTACCAAAATTGTACCATTCTAAGATCTTATCTATGTACATTGACTGGGATAACCCAATAAGCTTCCTTTCTCTATCTCTATAAAGCTTTATCCCTAAGATATAAGTGATGAGTGGTAAATGTATCACTATTTCCCACTCATTTAACTTAATATTTTGTATAGTTTCTTGAGTTTAGTGAATATTTTGATGTGTTTTGTGTTATTTTGTAGATAAATAAAGTTTCAGGACATTCTGGAGGTGATTTGGAGCAAAACTGTGAAAATTGGCAAAAAGGGCATTTTTGTAATTTTGCACGTCGCGACGCCTAACGTGCACCGAGAGCTGCTAACGTGCACCGGGTCAACGGGTCAGAATTTGAGAAGTTTGACTTTGCTAATGTGCGCCGTGCCACGTGTCATCATCACAAGTGATTTGCTAACGTGCACCGTTGTCAAAAATTCAACGAGCCGAAATTTTTTAGCCGCTTTGCCACGTGTCAAAAATTCAACGAGCCGAAATTTTTCAGCCGCCCTGCCACGTGTCAGATAAGATATGAAGCAACGAATCAGGAGCTGCCACGTCAGTGCATCGCGACGCGCAAAGCTTGCGCGGTGGGACGTGCGGTCTCTACTCGGGCCTATAAATTCGGTTCGAATTTTCAGTTTCAAATGTACCACTTCCTCTCAAATCTCTTATATAAATAGGGAGTTTTCTTCTTAGTTTCTTTTAATTTCAGTTTTGTAGTTAATTTTAATTAAGTTCTGAAATAATAATAGTAATTCTATTTTTTTGAATAGTAATTTTATTTTTACTTTTTACCGTTTTACTATGCGAGGGTAAATCTCCATGCTAAGGTAAAAAGGTAATTCTTTTACTATTGCTATTTAGATTAATCTCCCTAAAATATAATATATAAACTATTTAAAACCTGACTTAATGAGGATACCGCCATACTGGTCGGTTGGTTATTCAATTTAATATGGTTAAACCTGACTTAATGAGGATACCGCCATACTGGTCGGTTGGTAATTAAATTTTCTTTCCGCCTTTATGGCTAGTTTATTTTTGTTCCGCCTTTATGGCTGGTTTATTAACAAATATTACCACCTTAATGGCTGGTTGAACTTAATTTGACTTATTCAGGTTACCGCCTATATGGCTGGTTGGTAAAATTATCACAAGTATATATATTATTTTATGGGAGATATCTAAATAGTTAATAGTAGAAGTTAATTCCTTTTATCTTAGCATTTTATTTATTTTTCTGCATTTACTTTTTAGTTTTTTTATATCTTTTTTACTTGTCATAACTATGTGTTATAACTAAGTTAGTTTTCTAGGTTGTAATATCTAATATCACCGGTTTATAAGAGGTTATTTTATAATTTGAGTAATTTAAAGGTTTACTTATTAAGTCTTAATTCTTTTTGTTGTTCGATCAGCAATAAGATTAATGTGATAAATCTAAAATGAACTAGACATATGGATTTTAGGTTTCAACCCTTGACTTAATAGCCCACGATCTTCTTTGAGGATATATAACCCTTTAATAGATTTCCTTACAGGATAGACATATACCTGTCGGGCGGGGGTAGCCATAATTAGAACTTAAACTTAATGAATCCAGATAATTTGGTTGACATAGACATATGTTCAATTGGATTAAACTGGGTATTTGTGTATGACCATCGACAGATGCTTTCACATAAATTCGTGTTCCAGGTTAGTAAACTGATTTATTACACAAACTTAAAATAATCACTTCATCTTCTTAAAGATATTAGAAAGATTCACAACCTAGATCTTTGAGTCTTTTATTTTCCTTAGTATTTTCTTTTGTCGTTTTATCTTTTTATTTATTTAGCAAATCTACAAATCAAATCATTCAAGCAATCATTTCACTTCTCCCTCAATTAGATATTTGTAAATAAATAGATTCAATAATTAATAATAACAGTAGGAATTAAGTCATCGTGGGATCGATATTTTTATACTACTTGAACGATACGTGCGCTTGTGTTATACGTGTGTGTTTACGCTGGTCAAGTTTTTAGTGCCGTTGTCGGGGACTTATTTTTCTTGAGTTATTAATTTTGAAGCTATCTAATTTACTTGTATCTAAATTTTCTTTATTTTTATGTGTAATTTTTTTTCTTCCTTTTGTTTTCAGGTGATTAAAAAAAATGGAACATTTTGAAAAATTACGAGCTTTACTAGAAAAAGATACACCCCAAATCTGGGAGCAACAGTCTAGTTTTCTGAGGCCTGTTGTCCAGCCCGACAATTATCACTGGAATTCAGAACCAAGAAATACTACATTTGCTCATCAGAACGAAATAGGGAGATGTGTAATATGTGATGGTAACCACCTGAGCGATCAATGTATTTACCTTTCAGAGTGGCAGAATTATTGGAATCATTCAAGGTACGAAGAATCATCACATTTTCCATCTTATCCACCATCCATCTACAATCTTCATCAAGAACCAGATCCATAAGAGAAAGATCAGTTGAATAACATGCTAAAAGATTGGCTCGAGAAACGAGAAGCTCAATTTGATGTACAAATTCAGAGTCAAGCAGCGTCTATACAAAGAATGACAGATCAAGTTAGACAATTAACAGAGAACCTGAATCACATATCTCACGGAGCAAATTCAAATAATACTGAAGAAGCCTTTCAATATCCTGAGATTCATCATGACATCATAACAGAGGACGAGGCTGAGCAGTATCAAGAATCAGAGGTATCAGTTCAGGAGCCTGCACCAACAAAGTCTCAATTTGATTTTTATTCTTCTGACTCTGACGAAGATGAAGATACTGAGCTTTTTATACCAATTGCACCAACAAGGAAGGATGAAACTTTCCATCCTCAAAATGCAGATATTGGAGAATGCTTTGCACTAATGTTTGAAGACGATTTACCTAAACCAATCAGTTCACTCAGATCAGAGGATGAAGACCTAAAATCTGACATTTCTTTACATTCTCACACTGATACTTCGGGAGCATGCATTTCATAGATGACAGATGAAGAACTGAATGCTGAGATCCTAAAATTCATCTGTGAAGAAAAGGTGGAGCTAGAAGCAGAGCAAATAGAGGAACAATTGTCAGACAAAATTAAAGATACAATGAATTTAGGCGAAATATCACTATATCGGGGAGTACAAATCAAAGATATCGCCCAGAAGATTGACAGAATAGAACTTCTATTCCAAGTCAATCATCATACGAGACCTCCTGATTTTCTTTCTTTCTTTTCAGGAACCAATGGAGCAACAAAAATCAAAAAGGTGGCACGAGCACTGAATGAGACAAAACTCTTTTTGCCACTTTATCGTTGGAAGAGACCCTTCAAAAGCAACGCTCACGGGATTGTCTTTAATAGGACATCCAAAACGACATTGAAACCTCCTTGACAGATAGATTTCAGTCACGTCTGGCTGAAGATGAAAAATTTAGCGCTAGAAGGGAGGCAACCCATGCAATTTGTTGTGATTTTTGTTTTCATATTTTGTGTATACATGTTGTAGAGTTTTTAATTTTGTGTGTTGTTTTGTAGGGAAAAGCAAAAACGGAGCATTTTAAGACAGAAGGAATGGTGTTTGGCAAAGAAGAGAGATAATTCATTAGCAATGGCTGAGTAAAGAATTAATTCTTGAGGCACATCCTAATGAATTTATACTAAACGAGTGGCGTATTGCATACATAATTCCGTTGCCTTAATTATTGCTTTGATTCGCTTTTCTGTTGTAATTATCTTTATTTTCATAGACATGATCCAGACTTTTTGACCTTTCACGATTTTTTATTTTATTTTGCTAACAAGTTTCCTTTGGAAGATACTAGTGCTATTATTACTCACCCTTTTTCAGGTACCATAAATTCATCCCGTCATTGCACCTTTGGAGGCATCCAGATTTAAGAAAGAAATACATAAAAAATGGAAGCCACTTCAAGAAGACGAGTTGAAAACATCTGTGTATTTTGCGGTAGTAGTGTTGGTGTTAAGCCACAATACGTAGAAGCAGCACATGAATTGGGTCGAGTCTTAGCTGCAAGGAATATGCACTTAATATATGGCGGAGGAAATCTTGGACTTATGGGGATCGTTTCAAAGGCTGTACAAGAAGGAGGCAATCATGTTTTGGGAATCATTCCAAAACCCTTGGCAGAAGCAAATCTTATTGAACCATCAAACGGAGAGGAACTGATCATGCCAGGTATGTCTGAACGACTGGTAGAAATGATTAACCGTGTTGATGCTTTTATTGCTTTGCCAGGTGGCTTGGGTACATTATAGGAAATTTTTATAGTACTATCTGGGCGAACCTGAACATACACCAGAAACCAATTGGACTGCTCAACATTGATGGATTTTATGATTTTCTTTGTGTGTTTCTTGATGATGCTCGGAGAAATGGGTTCGTGTCAAAAACTTTAAAAGAACTTCTCTTTACTGCCAGAACTGCTCCGGATCTACTAGACCAACTCATAGCCTATGAACCACAAGTTGACCCTATCCTTTCAAAGATAAATTGGTCCGAGGACGATCGTGGTAAGAGGCGTCGAATTAATCTGGATCTTAACCTTTAATTTTTCTATATTTCTGCTAACCAGGTATTATCTTCTAAACTTTTATTCTACTGTTTGGGGAGTAGGTGATGGTTTAGTGTCTTCCTTCACTCACTACCTTTCTATAAGGAAAAGTTGTGAAGGCACCTAGATAATCATTCACCCGTAGCTCATTGTGATAGACTAATTTGGAGGACTCGTTGTTTATTCCTGACACCAAGCGATAAGAGCCTAAGAGGCTTGGGTACTTAAGAGAGCCTCGCTCCACCCTCCATCTGGGGAATCTACAATGGGAAATCTACCTTGTTTTTTTTAGTTTGTGAGTTGTTTTTATTTTTAGTCCAAAATTTTTCGAAAAATACAAAAAAAAAATTGAAAAATTTCAAAAATTACAAAAATATTTTGCATTTTTATTTGACTAATCATGGTAAAAATTGGTAAGAAATAGCTGTGTAAGGATTTCTCACTCCTGAGACGTATTTCAAACCTATTTCGAAACAAGTTAATTTTTGTTTATTTCCTTTTGAATTATTCAATTTGTGAATTCTCCATAATATTGACTAAAATGGATTTTCATATGCTCAGTTGACAGATATTATCAACATATATAGTAACATATGGACATGAGGTAAAATTGAAAAGTTTGTAATATCCAGTGCTCTAGTTCATTTGGAGGAAACATCTCAAAAAAGTGATGGAATAAAAAAAAAAAGATCCGAGTTATTAAGTCTGTAATGGTGTTTTAACACCTAGTGCCCTAAAACCAACTGGTTTGGGAGTCACTGGCCCAAAGCTCGATACATGGATCAAAGATGCTGAAAATATATATATATATATCTGAAGTCTGAGTAATTAAGTCCGTAGGGGTATCTTAACACCTCGTGCCCTAAAGCCAACTGGTTTGGGAGTCACCGACCTAAAGCTCGTTACATAGATAGAAGATATTGTATATAAGTAAAAAATAGAAAAAAATCAAAGAAAAAAATCAGAAAAATCAGAAAATTTATTCCATTACTACAAAAGATGTGAATTCTGATAAAACTTTAGGACACAAATATTACTCTCTTAACAACTGCACTTATGACTGTTGTGGGCAAAAATAAGTTGAATAATACTTTGTTAGCTGTGTATATGAAGAATGGTATAAATAATCGGAGAATTTACTTATTGAGTAATTTAGAATGAAACAAAACAACTAATAACTTGGAGTAGAAGTTTCACCTGATTAGTCACTAACTTCTTTATTCTCTTTTCTCTTGTCTTTTTGCGCTTTTTACTTTTATAAAATGTTGTGGGTACCATTGATGTAAACCCTTACGAGACTACAACTCGTCCACTATGGACACCTAGGGGTTTAAAGGCTTGTTGCATATGCTAAATGCAACCGTGATCCCAACGAAAGTGGCTTAAATTTTATTATGTTATTTTGTTTTGCTCAAGGACTAGCAAAATGTTAGGTTTGGGGGTGTGATGAGTGGTAAATGTATCACTATTTCCCACTCATTTAACTTAATATTTTGTATAGTTTCTTGAGTTTTGTGAATATTTTGATGTGTTTTGTGTTATTTTGTAGATTGTGTTATTTTGTAGATAAATAAAGTTTCAGGACATTCTCGAGGTGATTTGGAGCAAAACTGTGAAAATTGGCAAAAAGGGCATTTTTGTAATTTTGCGCGTCGCGACGCCTAACGTGCACCGAGAGCTGCTAACATGCGCCGGGTCAACGTGTCAGAATTTGAGAAGTTTGACTTTACTAACGTGCGCCGTGCCACGTGTCATCATCACAAGCGATCTGCTAACGTGCACCGCGTGCCACCTGGCAAAAATTCAACGAGCCGAAATTTCTCAGCCGCCTTGCCACGTGTCAAAAATTCAACAACCCGAAATTTTTCAGCCGCCCTGCCACGTGTCAGATAAGATATGAAGCAACGAATCAGGAGTTGCCACGTCAGAGCGTCGCGACGCGCAAAGCTTGCGCGGCGGGACGCGTGGGTCTTACTCAGGCCTATAAATTCGGTTCGAATTTTCAGTTTCAAATGTACCACTTCCTCTCAAATCTCTTATATAAATAGGGAGTTTTCTTCTTAGTTTCTTTTAATTTCAGTTTTGTAGTTAATTTTAATTAAGTTCTGAAATAATAATAGTAATTCTATTTTTTTGAATAGTAATTTTATTTTTACTTTTTACCGTTTTACTATGCGAGGGTAACTTCTCCATGCTAAGGTAAAAAGGTAATTCTTTTACTATTGCTATTTAGATTAATCTCCCTAAAATATAATATATAAACTATTTAAAACCTGACTTAATGAGGATACCGCCATACTGGTCGGTTGTTAATTAAATTTTCTTTCCACCTTTATCGCTGGTTTATTTTTGTTCCGCCTTTATGGCTGATTTATTAACAAATATTACCACCTTAATGGCTGGTTGAACTTAATTTGACTTATTCAGGTTACCGCCTATATGGCTGGTTGGTAAAATTATCACAAGTATATATATTATTTTATGGGAGATATCTAAATAGTTAATAGTAGAAGTTAATTCCTTTTATCTTAGCATTTTATTTATTTTTCTGCATTTACTTTTTAGTATTTTTTATATCTTTTTTACTTGTCATAACTATGTGTTATAACTAAGTTAGTTTTCTAGGTTGTAATGAAATCTAATATCACCGGTTTATAAGAGGTTATTTTATAATTTGAGTAATTTAAAGGTTTACTTATTAAGTTATTTTATAATTTTATTTTTACAGAGGTAAGTTTTGACGCCTTGCATCATCCCGTTATTATTCCCAATGATCAGGATGTCATCAACATAGAGAACTAAAAATACCACTATACTCCCACTGACTTTCTTATACACACACAAGATTCTTGCGGATTCTTAAGAAAACCAGACAATCTGATTATCTCGTGGAATCGTAGATTCCAACTTCTTGAAGCTTGTTTAAGTCCATAAATGGATTTCTTAAGCTTACATATCATGCCCGAGTTCTCGCTGGATAAAAAACCCTTCGTCTGTTCCATATAGATTTCTTCATCAAGAAATCCATTCAGAAAACCCGTTTTGACATCCATTTGTCAAATCTGGTAATCATGATAAGCATCAATAGACAATAAAATCCTAAAAGACTTTAGCATCACAAATGGCGAAAAATTTTCATCGTAGTCGACTCCAGGTCGCTGTGTGTAACCTTTAGCTACCAGTCGAGCCTTAAAAGCTTCAACATTTCCACCAGGCCCATGCTTCCTCTTGTAAACCCATTTACAACAAATAGGAACAATTCCTTCAGGAGGCTAAACCAAGTCCCAAACTTGATTCTGATGCATAGAGTCTAACTCTGATTTCATGGCCTCTTGCCATTTCACGAAGTCGATGTCCAACATCACTTCTCTATAGGTATAAGGAGTAGTCTTTTCAACTAAGAGAACATCAATACTCTTTTCTTGTATCAAATACAAGCGTTCATGAGGTCTTGATATCCTTTCAGACCTACAAAGTGTGTTTAAATAAGGTTCTTCATCTACTTGAATCTCAGGTTCCTCCAGTGGTTCGTTGGTCTCTGGTTGTACTTCATCAAGTTCAACTCGTCTATGATTACCTCCTTCAGAAAAAAAATTATACTTCTAGAAATTTTGCGAAGCGAGCTACGAACACATTTCGATGCTCAGTATCATAGAATAAATATCCTTTCATATTTCAAGGATATCCAACAAACCTAAACTTTTGCCCATGAGGTAAAAGCTTATTCTGCTGTGCCATCCTGACATATGCAGGACATCTCCAAATCCTAACATAATGAAGATTCAGTTTTCTACTAGTTCATATCTCATATGGAGTTATAGGAACAACCTTGGAATGAATCTTATTCAAAAGATGAGCGGCAGTTAAAAGAGCCTTAACCCAATAAATAATAGGGCAAATTTGTAAAATTCAACATAGATTGGACCATATCCAATAAAGTCTGATTTCTCATTTCGGATACTCCATTGTGTTGTGGAGTATCCGGATGAGTATATTGAGTGAGAATCCAATTCTCTTTCAAATAATCAATGAACTCACCACTCATATATTCACCGTTTCAATCTGATCGAAGACATTTAATATATTTACCAGTTTATTTTTCTACTTCGTTACAGAATTCTTTGAAATTTTCAAAGGTTTTTGATTATGTCTCACCAAATAAACATAACCATACAGTGACATATCATCGGTAAATGTAACAAAGTATGAAAAACCACCGTTAGCAGTCTGACACATGGGACCATATACATCAGAATGTATGAGTTCCAATAAGTCAGTGGCATGGTGTCCTACACCTGGAAATGAGGTTTTGGTCATTTTACCCTGAATGCAAGATTCACAGGTTGGATAAGGTTCAATGGTGAGATCCTGAATCAAACTATTCTAACCAACTGGGTTAAGCGTCTCACGCCTATATGACTCAATCTCATATGCCAGAGTTCAATATTATTTATATCAGATAATTTACGTTTATTAATCTCAGTATTCAAAATATCTCGAGAAGTATGCAATATGTAATGACCATGCTCATTTGGACACTCAAGGATCTGAATATTATTTCTATCATATAAATATAAGGAACAGTTCTTAATATTTACATGATAACCTTTTGTAGCTAATATAAAAAGTGATATAATATTCGCTACACATCCCGGAATAAACTGGTAGTCATGCAACAAAAGACTCCCGCTGGACAAGAGGATCTCACATACGCTCACAGCAACCGCATCCATAGAGTCACCACTCCCAAAATGCAACTACATCTCTCTGGGCTTTAGCTTTCTACTTTCTTTCAGCACCTGCAACAAATTGCAAATGTGAACAGGACAAGCTGAATCTAAAATCCAACTAGATGTAATAGCTTCACAAGCTAAAGAGATATCAATAACAGGAAAAACAAATGTACCTGAAGTAGATGCTCTCTCCTTTCTAATATGGGCCAGGTAGTCAGGATAGTTCCTCTTCCAATAGTTGATCTTGCTGAAGTGGTGGCATTTATCGTCAGCAGCTTTCATGGGTTTAGCTATCTTACCTTGTGGTGGAATATTTGAAACCCTTCTTTTTCTTTCCTTTCTTATTCTTCCCTTTCTGCCTAGATTGGGAAGAAACAGAAAGAGAAGTGGATTTCGGAGGTCGAGTCAGAACTCCCTTCCTCAAATCTTCCTCTACAGTTTGTATCATCCTATGCAACTCTTGATAAGAACAGCTAATCCCATTCATATTGAAGTACATCACAAATTGGTGATACGATGCCGGGAGTGAACCAAGAATGACACTTCTTCCCAAATTATCATTTAGAGGGAAGTTTGATGAGTGGTAAATGTATCACTATTTCCCACTCATTTAACCTAATATTTTGTATAGTTCCTTGAGTTTTGTGAATATTTTGATGTGTTTTGTGTTATTTTATAGATAAATAAAGTTTCAGGACTCTCTGGAATCAAATCAGGGCCAAAACAGTAAGAAATGAACAAAAAGGGCAAAAACTATCATTTGGGCGTCGCGACGTGTGGATGCTGGTTTTCGCCTGAGGTCCACAATTGAGAATTTGTAGGTTGGGGGCACTAGCGATCCTGAAAAAAAAAGGTAGAGTGAGTGTGGAGGTTACTACCCACCGGTATGGTGGGTGCCGTAGGAACTCCGACGCTCAAGTCAGTGATGAAGACGAGCTGTAAGTAATGGAAGAGCAAGGCTAATTACTACCTTAATCCCTGTAGATTGTCGTGCGGGCGGTGGATCGGAGGTACTGAGAGCTCTGGGAGAGAATTTGATTAAGCTAAGAGTTGTGATTACCCCCATTCTCTTTTAGATCTCAGTTCCTTTTGTTGGACAGTTATGACCCATAGCGTCACTGTTTTGTAAAAGACATTGTGTTTTTGTACAAAATTAATTATGTAGTAATGAAATTGCCTTTTACCGTTTTGTAATTTATTTACTTTCATATATAAATGGTAAAATTCCATATGATTAGTTCCGGATTGAGATGATATAAGACAATATCAATCCATAAAGGTTTAATCATTAAATATCCATAGTCTTAGTATTATCGAGATTGGACATCGATAATGCGGAATAGACTAGTATTGCACTTGTGCGTGTTGTAAAGGCATAACGACATAGTTCTCATATATTTAAGTATATGATACTTATGCAAGTACGATAGGAGGTTGTGTTTTGCCGATGGTACGGAAAACAGCTTCGCTCTAGATAGACCCCGTGGAATCCCATTGGTAGTATGTATATGTGTCTATGGGAGTCCGCTTCAGGGTAGGTGTATTTGGTCTTAACCTGAGACTTACATCGCTAATACTTGCGACAATCGGTAAACTTTGGTTTTGGTCGTCCAGGGCTTTAACAGGTTCTGTGTACGCCTCTTCTGGGTTTATTGAGAATCGTAGTGTATTGGATGTGATGTCAAGACAGAAGTATCACTTCAGACATATGGAGATGATGATCACGCAAGGATTCAGAACTGGTTCTCTATAGTGTTGCAACCATCGGGATATTATGACAAGGTCATAATTATCCGATTCAAATAGACTAGTTGCTTGATATCTGATATGTGCTTCGTACGGGGCAGACACTATTCCAGCCCCAGGCCTCGCACGTGACATCCGATACTGGATCTCAATACATAATACTACGGTATAATACGCCTGATAAAGATCGTATATTCCAGTAAGGATATTTCTGGAGAATTGGGTAGGCATGGCACTTTGCTAGAAGCCAACCTTGTCTCGTAAATCGGTAAAAATGTAGTACAAGGTACGTACGTGTTCGGATAGTCCGACGACCATATTTACTGCCAATATATCCAGGGATCTCTTGGGTCACTTTCCGAAGATTCACAAATGACGTAAGATTCGAGCTAAATTAATCTGGGATTAATTACGGAGAGACTTTATCTTGGATAAAGTACTATTTGAAGAGAGAGAAAGATTAATTTGGAATTAATCATTAAAATAATATATTTGATATATTATTCGGAATTAGATTTCGACGCGGAATTAAAATTAGAATTTAATTCGGGCAAACGAGTTAATTTAGAATTAATTCGTTAGCGACGTGAATAGTAATTTTGCTAGGCATAATTATTTAATTATATTCGATTTAAATTACGTTGCGACGGAAGTTCGTTAATTCGGAATTAGCGAACCCGAGCCCGAGAGTGTTTGCGGGCCCACTCGCATTCGGAATCGAGTGGGGCCCACATGTCACATCAACCATCACATCACTAGTCAACTAATTCACTTTAGCTTGATGGGATTTGGTGGGTTGGTTAAATAGTGTAAAACACTCCAAATCAAGTGAGGTGAAAGACATATACCAACCAAGGTTTGATATATCATTTACAATTGTTTTTGAAACAATTAATATTGATTTTGGAAATCAAATCTTCATCTTCTCCTCTCTCTCCCATTACCGAAACTGTGTGACAGTTTTACTTTCTCCCATTTTCATTTTCTAAGCAAAAATTTGTGAAGAAAATGTGTGAATTCTTATTGTAAAAATTCACCAAGGGCTAGCACTCTTCAAGGATCATCAAGAGGTGATAGGGAAACTTATTCAAGAGCTTGGAAAGACAAAACAAAGCTTGGAGCTTCCACATTTGCCTTGGCCGAATTCTAGGAGCTCTTGGAGGAGGAAATTTTGTTGTTCATCACATCCTAAACCGATCGTTGTAAGTATGTTTCCGCCATATTTCTTCGTTATTCATTCATGTTTCATTGTTCATTTTGATCTTGAGACTAATCATAGAAACCAACAATGGTATCATTGAGCCTAAAATGAGCATGAAATATATTAGGGTAAAATTTGGGGAAAATCCATATGAGCATGATTTGATTAAATTGAATGGTTGAGTATTTTTGTATGTTGATGAAATGAGGTTGGATTGGATCAATTTCAACAAATTGTGATTTGATCAAAATTTGCCCCACCATAAGGCTTGGCCGAATGTGTATGTTACCATAGGCTCTTGGAATTTTTTGTTTTGATGATCATTGGATGAGTTGAAACGAATGAAAAGTCGATTTGTAATTCGATCGGATTGAAAAACGAAATCGGACTAAAATCTTCACTTTAGCCGAGAGCAATATGGCATGTATGGACTTGATTTTGATTCAAAAATTGTTGGACAATAATTGGACAATTAGATACATAATTAATTGGTTAAATTGTATTTTGGAAATATTGATTTAGTTAATTAATTGATGTATTACAATTTAATTAACTAAGTTATAAAATTTGGAATTTTTAAAATTTGGTTAATGGGCTTAATTTTGAATTTGGCTTGAAATTATTATATTTGGGCATAATGGGCTTGGTTAGGCCAAGTTGGTTTAGGCCAATTGGATTGGATCCAAATTGGACCTAAATCATTCCATTAAGTCCAAATGTAATAAATGGGCTTTAAAGTTTAATTGGGCTTTATGGGCTTGATATTGGTTTTATGGAAAATGAAGGTGATTCCTTACTTGGGCTTGGTAATTGGGTTTGACCCGTATTGACCAAAGCCCATGCCTTATGAAATCAATTGAAAGTCCATCGGACTTTAATTAAATGAACATTGGATGTTAGTTGGGCTTTGAGACCCTATAAGACTAGATTTGGAATCTAAGTCGTTAAAGCGCCTTAAAAAGTGTAAATATTTAATTTGGAATTAAATAATAGAATTAGTATTGAATACGACTTAAATTACATTTAACGAGTAGTTCGATATAATTCTAGAATTCGTACTTTGAGTACTTATTCTCAAACGAGTTGGACTCGCGTAAAATCAAATCGTTGTTTGAACCTTGGATGGTCACATAATTAAAGACTAATTTATTGGATTAGATTGGTTGTAATGCATGCTATGAATGAATATATGGATGTGTTGAATAAATAGCGTATATCGGATGGATATTAGAAGGGAAAGGGTAATTTTGGAAATTATTGTAAATTTGGAATTTATAAATTGGACCTGCGTGTCCAGCCTTATCTCTTATTATCTCTTTGTATTATCTTCTCACTTAATTCCCCTCAATGTTAATGAGGTTTCTATTATTGTATTATGTAATTGGCTAGAAGTAGAATAGTGCTAGCCGGGGAGATTAGTTTACTTTTCGTGCCTTATGATGTTTTAGAAGCATGCTTAAGGATGTATGATGAGACCTTACGAAGATAATAAATTGGTTGCCAATTTACGCGAAAAACCTCAAATCATATTAAGCATTTTTCCTTCCGTTGAGTGATTCTTACTCAAGATCCAAAGTTGGCATTGGTTTGTTGGCCAAAGTCAAGACCTTTGGCAATTGCGGATGTGTTTGAATCATGAGAGTTTTGTTACATATCGGTGTCTTGTCCAAGTCGTGATTTTTTGGCCAAAGTCAAGATCACTTCTTGTCCATCGACATTGATTACAAAACTTTCCATGTCAATGGGTCCCGCTTAACTGGAATCATTAAGCTTGTTGTGCCAAAGCCAAGGCTTAGTTGATTCAGAGGAAAAAAGGTTAGGAAAATATATTAGATATATATTATATATATGTTTCAGACTTGGATGTCTACCTACCGGATCTAGGAATTGGATTGGATCCAATTGATCTTCGAGATCTACCTAGTAAATATCATACAACTTGTTGGCCAAAGTCAAGGTTGTGTGTTATTTAACGAGATCATAGCCCACTAGGAAACCGGGTTTCCCGAGTACTCGACAGAGGGTTAGAGGCTCGCCGAAAAATAGTGGGAGGCTAGTATTGAATTTGCAATTTCATTCAGATACTTAGCTTTACATGCTTTCAAATTATTTCGTCAAAATTATTTTATTAGTTGGACTAATATAATGTAATTTTTCTTGTAACAGTTAGACTGTACCCAAATATCGTTGACTAGATAGTTGGACTATCGTAGTCAAGATGACAGGAAAGGGAAATGTCCGAGACATTATCATGGGCGAAAATGTCTTCAAGGGCACGAACTTTGCCGATTGGGAAATGAATCTGAGGATTGTCCTTGGAACCGAGAGGCTGTTATATACTATACATAGACCTCTTGGGCCTAAGCCCAAACCCGATGAGCTACTTGAGCTGGAGCTTTGGAAGACTCACAGCGATAATTGTGAAACTACTCAGTCAATTATGCTTGCTGCCATGACTCAGCATTTCCGTCAACAGAACATAGACTTTGATCCCTATAACATGTTGGCGAGGTTGCACGATCTTCACCGATCTAACCGAAGGTCGCAGAGATATGAGTTAGTGAAGAAGCTCTTCCGTTCATGTATGTCAGAATGCATGTCTGTTGAGTCCCATATGGCACAGATGATTGCTGACATAGATGAGCTGGCTAAGATGGGGATAGTCTTAGAGGCTGAGATTACCATAGATATGGTCTTGCAATCTGTCCCCGATACTTGGAAACAGTTCATCATAAGCTATAACTTGATGAACACTGATGATAATCTTGGAGAGTTGTTATCAATTCTCAAGGAAGCTGAAAATGAGATGCTCAAGGGCAACAAGCGCGAGGCGCACTTTGCTTCGACATCTCAGACACGAGGGCTGGGCCCAAGGCGACTGGAGGTGTGAAGAAAAAGAAGCATAAAAGAAAGGGCAAGGCCAAATCGTCAAAGGCTTCTGGGAAGCCTAAGGACAAATCTCAGGATGTTTGCCTCCAGTGCGGCAAGTGGGGTCACTGGAAGCGTGACTGCCGCGAGTACAAGGCGCTCCAGAAGGAGATAAAGGTGGGGGTAAGACACCAGCCTCATATATGTTTGTTATTGAAATAAACATGACTACTTCTAGTTTTAAAAATTGGATTTTTGATTCTGGTTGTGGTACTCATATATGTACTTATGTGCAGGATCTGCGGATTAGCAGGAGACTGGCCTTAGGGGAGATTGATCTACGCGTCGAAAATAGGGCACCAGTCGCCGTTTTGGCCGTTGGCACTTTTGTTTTAGAACTGCCCTCAGGGCATGTACTTGAACTTAATGACTGTTATTATGTACCTAGTTTGACTAGGAATATCATTTATGTATCTATGTTAACCCAATGTGGGTATACTTTTGTATTTCGAAACACTGGGTGTTACTTATATAAAAATGATGTAGAAATTTGCACTGCTGTTGCAAATAATGGTCTTTATATTTTGAATATAAATCTATCTCCAACATATAATATAACAAACAAAAGGCTCATAATGAGTAACAAAGATGAAACTTATATGTGGCACTGCCGTCTAGGACACATAAACAAGACTCGTATATCCACACTTTCGAAGAGTGGGTACTTGGATGGATTTGATCTGAATTCATATGACGTCTGCGAATCTTGCTTATTAGGCAAAGTGCCTAAATCACCTTTTAGCGGTAAAGGTGAACGCGCCACCGAACTGTTAGCCCTCGTTCATAGTGATGTATGTGGGCCCATGTCCAGCCAGGCTAGAGGTGGATACGAATATTTCGTAACCTTTACGAATGATTCATCACGTTATGGTTATGTGTATCTGATGAGACACAAGGCGGAAATTTTTGAGAAATTCAAAGAGTTTCGACACGAAGTTGAAAAAACAGTCCGGTAAGAGTATAAATATATTACGGTCGGACCGTGGTGGCGAATACTTGAGCAATGAGTTTCTAGATTACTTGAAAGAATATGGTATTCTTTCACAGTGGACTCCTCCTGGAACACCGTAATTAAACGGTATGTCCGAACGGAGAAACCGAACTTTGTTGGACATGGTTAGGTCTATGATGAGTCGCACTGAGCTACCTATTTCCTTCTGGGGATATGCATTAAACAGTGCAGTTCTTATTTTGAATAAGGTTCCGTCAAAGTCTGTACAACAGACACCATATGAGATATGGACATGAAAGAAATCGGGTTTCTCATTCCTGAAGATTTGGGGATGCTGGGCATACGTCAAACGTTTGGAAGGTACCAAACTTGAACCCAAATCGGAAAAATGCCTATTCGTAGGATATCCTAGGGAAACCAAAGGATATTACTTCTATCACCCATGAGAGAACAAAGTATTGTTGCTCTTCATGCGGTTTTCCTTGAGAAGGAATTCCTAAATGCAGTGGTTAGTGGGAGGAAAATAGAACTCGATGAAAATCGGAGTGATACTGTTCCTGGCATAGAATCCTCAATGGAAAAAGAACAGTCCATATGGGATGAGACTGTACCACAATCTTCTTTTACACAAGGACCGTGTAGGTCGGAGAGAGTCAGGAAATAACCTGAGAGGTATGAGTTTCTGATCTCACCTCATGTAGATATTAATCTCATTGAGGATAACGAACTGGCTACGTATGAGGATGCGACACAAGATATCGATTCCACTTTATAGCAAGAGGCCATGAAGTCCGAAATGGATTCCATGTACACCAACCAAGTTTGGACACTGGTTGATGCACCAGAAGGCGTAAAGCCTATTGGATGCAAATGGGTCTTCAAGAAGAAGACCGACATGGATGGCAATGTACAAACATACAAAGCTAGGCTTGTAGCGAAGGGGTATCGTCAATGACATGGTGTCGATTACGATGAAACTTTCTCACCCGTTGCCATGATTAAATCCATTCGGATAATGCTTGCTATTGCTGCATATTTCGATTACGAGATATGGCAGATGGACGTTAAAACTGCTTTCCTTAACGGAAACCTTTCGGAGGATGTTTATATGCAACAACCTGACGGTTTTATCGCGCCTAGACTTGCAAACAAGGTTTGTAAGTTAAATCGGTCCATTTATAGACTGAAGCAAGCATCACGGTCATGGAACCAACGTTTTGATGAGATCATAAAAGAATATGATTTCATTCAAAACGAAGATGATCCTTGTGTATACAAGAAGGTTAGTGGGAGAGCACTGACTTTTATTATCCTTTATGTTGACGATGTATTGCTAATAGGCAATGACATTCCCATGCTAACGTCGGTGAAAGTTTGGCTTTCATTGAAATTCTCCATGAAAGATCTGAGAGAAGCAGCCTTTATTCTGGGAATAAAGATCTACCGGGATAGATCTAGAAAGCTGCTTGGACTCTTCCAGAGCACGTACATTGACAAAGTGTTGAAGAGATTCAACATGGATCAGTCCAAGAGAGGACTGTTGCTAGTGTCACATGACATCTCTCTATCTAAGGACATGTGTCCTAAAACTCAAGATGAGAGAGACAACATAAGTCAGATTGGACATCGATAATGCGGAATAGACTAGTATTGCACTTCTGCGCGTTGTGAAGGCATAACGACATAGTTCTCATATATTTAAGTAATGATACTTATGCAAGTGCGATAGGAGGTTGTGTTTTACCGATGGTACGGAAAAAGGCTTCGCTCTAGATAGACCTCGCGGAATCCCATTGGTAGTATATATATGTGTCTATTGGAGTCCGCTTCAGGGTAGGTGTATTTGGTCTTAACCTGAGACTTACATCGCTAATACTTGCGACAATCGGTAAACTTTGGTTTTGGTCGTCCAGGGCTTTAACAGGTTTTGTGTACGCCTCTTCTGGTTTTATTGAGAATCGTAGTGTATTGGATGTGATGTCAAGACAAAAGTATCACTTCAGACATATGGAGATGATGATCACGCAGGGATTCAGAACTGGTTCTCTATAGTGTTGCAACCATCGGATAATATGACAAGGTCATGATTATCCGATTCAAAGAGACTAGTTGCTTGATATCTGATATGTGCTTCATACGGGACAGACACTATTCCAGCCCCAGGCCTCGCACGTGACATCCGATACTGGATCGCAATACACAATACTACGGTATAATACGCCTGATAAAGATCGTATATTCCAGTAAGAATATTTCTGGAGAATTGGGTAGGCATGGCGCTTTGCTAGAAGCCAACCTTGTCTCGTAAATCGGTAAAAACGTAGTACGAGGTATGTACGTGTTCGGATAGTCCGACGACCATATTTATTGCCAACATATCCAGGGATCTCTTGGGTCGCTTCCCGAAGATTCACCAATGACGTATGATTCGAGCTAAATTAATCTGGGATTAATTGCGGAGAGACTTTATCTTGGATAAAGTACTATTTGAAGAGAAAGAAAGATTAATTTGGAATTAATCATTAAAATAATATATTTGATATATTATTCGGAATTAGATTTCGACGCGGAATTAAAATTAGATTTTAATTCGGGCAAACGAGTTAATTTAGAATTAATTCGTTAGCGACGTGAATAGTAATTTTGCTAGGCATAATTATTCAAGAGCTTGGAAAGACAAAACAAAGCTTGGAGCTTCCACCTTTGCCTTGGCCGAATTCTAGGAGCTCTTGGAGGAGGAAATTTTGCTGTTCATCACATCCTAACACCGATCGTTGTAAGTATGTTTCCGCCATATTTCTTCGTTATTCATTCATGTTTCATTGTTCATTTTGATATTGGGACTAATAATAGAACCAACACCTTTTATAGGCTATTTGAGGTGAGATTCATGAATATGTTAATTGACATACGTTTTATGTGTTGGTAATGGTCGTGTCATGAAGGAGTATTATGGGCAGTCATGAAGACTAAAAACGGCTGGGTTATGAGGGGTATTTATGAGTCTTAGCGTTTTGTGGGCTGACGTATGGTGGGGCTGAGTC
>SKCR01009689.1:0-23615 GCA_019454045.1 Zanthoxylum bungeanum
AGCAATAAAATTTTTACTGAAACTATTGTAGGACACAGAAATTGGCGACGTTGTTCTAGGCTCGCGGTCTAGTCGGGAGTACGGAGTAGCCCATGAGGGAACTAAACCGGAGAAATAACATGGAGTCGCCACCCAGTGTGAACTGGGAAAATGATTTAAGGCTGCACTCACCCATCGCAAGGGAAGACCTCAAACCGTTGGGTTCGGAATGGTCCCTTACTTATGCCACTTGTAATGAATGGATTCGTGCAATAATCTAACCAAGTCTACGCAACAATAACCTACATCTAAGTTTGCATATAACCTATATCAAAGTTTGCATATAACCTATATCTAAGTTTGCATGCATAAAAGTAAGTCGAAATAACGGCAAGCACACAATCTCATGCATACATTAAATCGCTAAGCATGGCAATGTAAATAAATAATAATCTAAACATAAATGTAGAAGAGACATAATCAAGTTCCTAATGCGAAAGAAATAACTAAATCATGCTTGGAAATAATCAACTAATCATGCATAAAAAATAACATACTAAATAACCTAATCATGCATAAAAGTAACATACTATTTCTAACAAACAACAAATAAACATAAGATTGAATGACATGAAATATATGCGTCTCTCAAGCGGTACGTGGCATTGTATCCCGAGTGCAGACCACACTACCGTCTATTCGGATTCGGCTACGGAATTTACGTCCGGGTTTCCATCCATTATACCGCAAAAGATAACACATATTTCATTCATCCCATGGCCACAACATACATAAACCAACAATACGCATGAGGAGAAATACTAATAAATAATAAAAAAATGAATTGGAATAAATAAAAGGGTGCCCTCAGGTCTAACCTCTTAAGTCGTCTCTTGGAAGTGTGTTACACGGCCGTCGGAAGGGTTAACGCTCCGCAACTTCTCCGGTTCACTGGTTCAATGTTTTCCTTCGTTACCTCACTGTTTTGGGCTGCTATTTGCTCACTGTTTTTGGCGGTATTTGGGCTATGTTTCAGGGCATAATTTCGGCGGTAAATGGGCAGATTTTATGGACTATTTTTGGTGTTCAAGACAGTGTGGTTTTGGTGGTTTCAGGTGCAGGTCAGAGGTATTTTTTGGAAGTTTCAGGGTGCAGTTCAGGGGTGTTTTTTCGGCAGTTTAGGTGCAGGTTAGGGCATGGTGTAGGCATTGCATTTTTACACATTAGCCCAATGATGAGTCTCGTATGGAGGCAACTACTTCTTTAGTCATGAAAGTCGCGGGAAACGGACGTTGGAAGGGTAAAGTTGGAAAATAGAATTTTTGATGGATTTAATCTCGTTGTTTGAGCTTCGGTTGCTTGTTGGACTTTCGTTTCAAAGCAAACCAAACCCAAAATACCCAAGCCCACCAAGCCAAGCCAAACCCACGCCCATGAGACACCATTCACACCCATAGCCTTCCTAAATAGCCAAAATCACATTTAAACACATGCCTAAATCAAGTCAAATCCCTTCCTAATTAAAAGAAATCAAATCAAATCCCTACCAAATCAAATCCAATCACCACCCCAAATAAGGAGATCTATTCCTTATGGAGAACCAATTAGGAGATTCTCTCTTTGCCTATAAAAAGAGGCATTCACCCCCCATTCAAAACCTAGCTCATATACTTCCCCAAGCACGTCCCAAACACTTTCTCAAGCCCCCTTGCATGTCCAAAAACCTCCTTGAAGCCTCCATTGCCGAATCATTAAACCTAAGCACCCTCCATTGCCGCATCTTTCATCCTTCACCAACACCCTTCACGCCTAAGCCCATTTCACTGCCCTCCATTGCCGAATTTTAGCCACCATTCACAGCCCTAAAACACACCAAAATAAGCCTCAAATAAAGCCCTAAAGTCGCACTAAACACTCTCCAAACACAGCCCCAAAAGCTTCCCCAAAACAGTCCAAAAACCACAGCCCAAACCAGTCCAAATAAACCACAAAACAGTCCCCTAATTACCCTAAAACAGTGACTAGAAAATACGACAAAAACAGCAGCGAAACGGAGTGAAAACAGCAGTTCGAATAGTAAAACAACGAAGAAAAACATTGGATTAGTGAACCAGAAAAGTTGCGGAGTATCAATCCTTCCGACGGCCGTGTAACGCGCTTTCGAGGAACGACAAAAGAGGTTAGACCTGAGGGCACCCTTTTATTCATTATCTTTCGTTTATTTTATTTAATTTGAATATTATCGCATGAGAGTCGTTTGAGGCATGATGTGATTGTTGGATGAGCGGGATATGTGTTCCCTTTTGTGGTATATCGGATGGAAACCCGGACGTAAATTCCGTAGCCGATTCCGAATGGACGGTAGTATGGTCTGCACTCGGGATACAACAACACGTACCACTTAAGATACACGTATCTCGTTTCATCCAAATTTGTATTTGAGCATGTTATAGTCTTTAGGTTATTCGTTTATTATTGAAAGCATGTTTTAATTTAGTTTGTTATTTATTTGTTAAAGCATATTTAGGTTGTCCTTTATGCATGTTATTAGTTTATGATGTGTTTAGATAATGATTTATACATGTTGATTTAATGGTTCAATATGCTCGTTGTGTTACATTGCGTGGAGTTATTTGGATGAAAGCATGATAGATCTAAGTACCCTTGAGCATGATTATTGAGTAGACTTGGTTGATTCATTGCACAAATTATATCATCACAAGTGACATAAGTAAGGGACCATTCCGAACCCAACGGTTTGAGGTCTTCCCTTGCGAGGGGTGAGTGCGGCCTTAAATCTTTATCCCGGTTCACACCGGGTGGCGACTCCATGTTATTTCGTATTTCCCAACTAGGCCGCGAGCCTAGAACAGCGTCGTCAAGTTCTGTTGTCTACAGATGGTTTGAGACAATTTCAGGATGTAGTCCAGGGCTGTGTTGGTTACTGTTTGGCGTGGCTTTAGGGCTGCTGGATGAGTGTTATTTGTGCGGCAATGGAGGGCATTATTGGTTGCTGTTTGTGGTTACGTGAGTAGGCTGTTGAAGTTTGTGTGTGCGTGAGTTTGGTTAGTATACTGGGCTGTGTGTGCGTGAGTGAATGACAGTGTGTGCATGAGTGAATGGAAGGCTTGCTGGATGAGTATTATTTGTTTAATGAGCAATGGAGGACTGGGTGTTATTGCGTGAAGGGTTTGCTGTGTGGCCGTGAAGAATGTGAGGGCTGTGCTACTTTGAGGGACGTGAGTGTTGGATAATTATGACCCATAGCGTCAATATTTGTACAGATCATGGTGTTGTTGTACAAATTAACTATGTGACAAAGGAAATTGCTTTTTATCATTTGTGATTAGATCACCAAGATGTATAAATGATGAAAGGTCCATATGATTAGTTCCGGATTGAGATGATATGAGACAATATCAATCCACGAAGGTTTAAACATTAAATATCCCTAGTCAGAGTATTATTGAGATTGGACATCGATAATGCGTAAAAGACTAGTATTACACTTGTGCGCATTGTGAGGGCATAACGGCATAGTTCTCATATATTTGGGTATAGGATACTCATGCAAGTGTAGTAGGAGGTTGTGTTTACCGATGGTACGGAAACAGCTTCGCTCTGGATAGACCCATCGGAATTCCATTGGTAGTATGACTATGTGTCTTTGGAAGTCCGAATCAGGGTAGGTGTATTTGGTCTTAACCAGAGACTTGCACCGCTAATACTTGCGACAATCAATATACTTTGGTTTTGGTCATCCAGGGCTTTAACAGGTTCTGTGTACGCCTCTTCTGGGTATATTGAGAATCGTAGTGTATTGGGTATGATGTCGAGACAGCAGTATCACTCCAGTCATAGTGGAGATGATGATCACGTAGGATACAAAACTTGTTCTCTTATATGCTACAGCTATCGCGATATTATGACTAGGTCATGTTTATCCAATTATAGAGACTAGTTACTAGAGATCCGATATGTGCTTCGTACGGGGCAGACACATTTCCAGCCCCAGGTCTTGAACGTGACATCTGATGTTGGATCGAAATACGCAATACTATGTATACTACGCCTGATATAGATCACATATTCCTATAAGGATATTTCTGGAGAATTGGGTAGGCATGGCGCTTTGCTAGAAGCCAACCTTGTCTTGTAAATCGATAAAAACGTAGTACTAGGTACTTACGTGTTCGGATAGTGCGACTACCAGATTTACTGCCAACATATCCGGGGATCTCATGGGTCGCTTCCCGAAGATTCACCGATGACGTATGACTCACACTTTATTAATCTGGGATTAATTAGATAAGAGAGAAAATTAATATGGGATTAATTACAGAGATATTTTGTCTGAGATAAAATATTATTTAAAGAGAGAAAACGATTAATTTGGAATTAATCGATAAGATAATATATTCGATATATTATACGAAATTGGATTTCGACGCGGAATTAAAATTAGATTTTAATTCGTGCGTACGAGTTAATTTTGAATTAATTCGTTAGCGACATGAATAGTGATTTTGTTAGGCATAATTATTTAATTGCATCGCAATGGAAAATTCGTTAATTTGGAATTAGCGAACTCAAGCCCGGGAGTGTTTGCAGGCGCACTCGCATTGCGAATTAAAGTACGGCCCACAAGTCACATCAAACGTCAAATCATTAGTCACTTTGAGTGATGTGACAACTTGTCACAATTGATTGATGGAAGTGGTTGGAAAGCATTAATTGCTTTTGGCTCCAAAATTGTATTTGACTTTTGGAAAGGCTATTACAATATTTTGGATTTGATTTTTGTGTATTAGATATACAAACCAAATAAACCAACTATCTCTCTCTCTCTCTTGATTACTCATGGTTTGGAACCTAATTTCCCTCATCACCCTCTCTCGGCTTTGGAAGCCATTTTTCTTCTCATTTCATGCTTGGCCGAAAATGTAAGAAGAACAAGGAAAGATTGTGGCAATTTTTTCTATGCTAGCAAATGAAGGGTCATCCAAAGGTGATAGGGAACTAATTTCATGAGCATGGAATCACCAAATGAAGCTTGGAGCTTGGAGCATCAATGAAGATCCTTCCATGGCCGAAAATTGAGGAGCTCAAAACAGCCACTGCCGTGAGCCTTGGAGGAGAAAAGCTTGAAGTTTTGTTGTTCCTCGCATCGCTCAACCGATCATTGTGAGTATTCTGCACCTCCTTGATGTATTCACATATGTTTCTTTGCTTAAAATGATCATTGGGACCTTAGAGAAACCCAACAATGGTATATTGAGCCATTTGAGCATGAAACTTGAACTTAAGGTTAAAATTGGGTAAATTGATTTTGAGCATGATTTAATAAAATTCTTTGATTGAGTATGCTTGAATGATGTTTAATTGAAGTTTGATTGGATCAATTTCATGAAAAGTTGATTGGATCATTTTTCCCCAATTTGATAGGCTTGGCCGAATGAGATGCCCTAAATAGTCATGGTGATTTTTTGATTTTTGATTCATTGGATGAGTTGAAATCAATTGGGAATATTGATTTTGGATTTAATTTTATTGAAACCAAATTGGACATATAAATCCCCAAAATGCCGAGACATGTGAAGCATAAAATGGGTTTGATTTTTATTTAAAATATGTTGGACATGTTTTGATGATAATGAGCATAATTAATTGTACAAATTTATGTTTTGGAAATGTTATTTGGTTAATTAATTATGGCATACACTTTAGGTTAATTAAGTTATGAAATTTGGAATTGGTAATTTAATTAATTGGGCCTATATTGGAAATTGGGCTTGAAAAGTTGTAATTGGGCTTAATGGGCTTGGTTGTACCAAGTAAGGTTTAGGCTAAATTGGTTGGATCCAATTGGGCCCAAAACCATTTCCATAAAGTCCAATTATGACTTAAATGGACCTTTAATATTAATTGGGCCTAAATTGGTTTCTTGACAAATAAGGGTGATTCCTTAAATGGGCTTTGGTATTTGGGTTTGACCCAATTGACCAAAAGTCCATGCCTTAAGATTAATTAAAAGCCTATTGGACTTTAAATTAAATTGACATTGGATGTTAATCGAGCTTTGAGACCCGTAAAGATTAGATTTAGAATCTAAGTCGCTAAAGGTTCATTAAAAAGTGTAATATTTAATTTGGAATTAAATAAATGAGTTAGTATTAAATACAAATTAAATTGGATTTAATGTTGTAGTTTAATTTAATTCAAGAATTCGTACTTTGAGTACTTATTCGCAAAACGAGTTTGACTCGCGCAAAATCAAATCGTTATTTGAACATTGGATGGTCATTAATATTCAGATTAATTAATTGGATTAGATTGATTGATAACATGCTTATGTGAATACATGGTTGCGATGTATGAATAATGTATATCAGATGGATATTAGATGGGTGGGGCAATTTTGGAAATTGTTGTAATAAATTTAGAATTTATTAATTGGACCTGCGTGTCAAGCCTATTACCTCCTTACTCTTTGTATTTCTCTTATCACCTATTCCCTTCAATGTTAGTGAGGTTTCTTTAGAAGTGTTATGTAATCGGGTAGAAGTAATACTTGTGCTAGCGGGAGAGAGGAAATGGAGAGATTTTTTCTAGGAACAATGTTTAAGTATCCATTCGCATATCATTATTATTTATTTATATGCGCCTTATTATGTGTTTAGAATGCATGTTTAAGGGTGTATGATGATGAGACCTTAACAAACATAATTAATTGGTTGCCAATTACACGCGAAAAACCCTCACAACATATCAAGCGTTTTTCCTTCCATTGAGTGATTCTTACTCAAGATCCAAGACTGGCATTGGTTTGTTGGCCAAAGTCAAGGCCTTTGTCTGTCGAGGATGTGTTTGAATCATGAAGGCTTTGTTCCATATTGGTGTCTTGTCCAAGTTGTGATTTGTTGGCCAAATTCAAGATCACTTCTTGTCCATCGACATTGATTACGAAGCTTTCCATGGTCAATGGGTTCCGCTTAACTGAGATCACTAAGTTTGTTGTGCCAAAGCCAAGGCTTAGTTGATTCAGAGGAAAAAGGTTAGGCAATATATTGGATATATTGGCATATATAGGATATATGTTTCGGACTTGGATGTCCACCTACTGGATCTAGGAATTGGATGAGATCGAATTGATCTTAGAGATCTACCTAGTTAATTATCATACAATTTGTTGGCCAAAGTCAAGAAATGTGTTATTTAACGGGATCCTAGCCCACTAGGAAACAAGGTTTCCCGAGTACTCCACAGAGGGTTAGAGGCTCGCCGAAAAATATTTGGAGGCAAGTATTAAATTTGCAATATTCGTTTAGTTAACTGCCATACGCGCTCATTTCAAACATTTCGTCAAATAAATTATTTATTAGTTGGACTAATATTTAATGTTGTTTTAATTAAACAGTTGGACTGTATTCAAACTAATTCAATTAATAGTTGATTTTATAATTGGATTATTGTAATCAATATAATTGAATTTAATCAATTAAATTATAGTTGATTGTATAGTTGGACTATAGTAATCATTATAATAAATAGTACCTAAAATCGTTGATTAATAGTTGGACTATTAGAATCAAGATAATTGAAAGATTAGTGTTTAAAACATAATCCTGGGTGAAAATGTATTTAAACGACTTTAATTTTCAAATTAGGAATAAAGAATCAGGATAGTCCTGAGAACTAAGAAGTTACTTTATTTGATAAAATAACATCTTAAGCCTAAGCCCGGAGTTAAGCAAATAGTAGAACATGATATTTGGAATATTCATGTAATGATAACTTTAGTGCTTAATCCAATAAGTTTGCCAAATAGACTCCTTAATTTCTTAATCAGAACTAAGGATTAGATCCTTAGAGTATGATAATGAAATTGAAGGATCTTTATAGATCTTAGAAGTACTAAATTGCAATAGTAAACTCTTGGAGAGTTAATGGCTATACTCAAGGAGACAAAGCCAGAGTTTGCAATATGGCAAGAAGCGCAAGGCGCATCTTATCTCGACATTCTAAATAGCCAAGGCTTGGCCAAAGGCTTCTGGAGTGTGGAAAAGGGAAAGGGAAAGTCATTATAATCTTCTGGGAAGACATAGGACACATCCCAAGATGTCGGTCTAAATTATGGCAAACGGGATCACTGAAGCGTGACTGCCATATGGACAAGGCAGACATGAAGGATTTGAAGGCGGGGCAAGGCACCGACTTCAAATATGTTAGTCATAAACATGTTCACTACTAGTATTAAAATTGGATTTTAGATACTGAATGTGGTACATAAATATGTACTGGTGTGCAGAATCTGCTGTTAGCAGGATACTGACTTCAGAAGAGATCTACCTACGAATTGAAAACGGGACGAGAGTCGCTGTTTTAACCGTAGATACCTAAGTTTAGGAACTACCCTTCGAGTGTGTACTTAAATTAGGAAACTGTTAAAATGTAACTAGTTTGACTAGATACATTATCTCTATATCAGGGTTTAACCCATTGCGGGTATACCTTTATATTCTAGAACACTAAAGTGTTTTATTTTATAAAGATGATATTGAGATAAACACATTAGATATGAATAAAAATATTTATATTTTGAATATAAATGAATCTCAAACGCATAATATGACAAACAAATAGCTCAAACTGATTTGATCAGAAGAGACTTATAAGTGGCATTGATGTCTGGGACACAATTAACAAGACTCGTATATCCACACTTTCGAAAAGTGGGTACTAGGACAAATTTGATTCTAATCAAATAAAGTCTACGAATCTAGTTTATTGGGCAAAGTGCCTAAAGTACTTTTTACTTGGTAAAATGTAAATGCCATCGATCTGTTAGCCCTCGTTCATAGTGAAATAAGTGGGCCCATATCTAGCTAGGCTAGAGGTGGATATGAATATTTCGTGACCTTTACAGATGTGGCATCGCGTTATGGTTATGTGTTTCTTTTGAAACACAAATCGGAAACTTTTAGAGTTTCGACACGAAATAGACAAATAGATCGGCTAAAGTATTAACCATCACGGTTAGACCATAATGAAAATACTTAAGCAATAAGTTTCTCATATACTTGAAAGAGTATAGTATTCTTTCAATGAGGACTCCTCCCGGAACACGTCAATTTGACGGTGTGTCCGAATCAAAGAAACCGAATTTTGTTGGACATGATAAGGTTAATCATGAGTCGCTCTGAGCTACCATTTCCTTCAAGGGATAAGCTTTAAACAGTGCAAAACTTATTTTGAATAAGGTTCCATAATAATCTGTTTGACAGACTTCATATTAGATATGAACAGGAAAGAAACCGGGTTTTCTCATTCCTGAAGATTTGGGAATGCTAGGCATATATTTGGATGATACCAAACTAAAACCCAAATAGGATAAGTGCCTAAGTTGTGGGTTATTCTAGGGAAACCAAAGTATAGTACTTATACAACTCACTAGAGAACAATGTAATTGTTGCTCACCATGCGGTTTTCCTAAGAGGAATACCGATATGCAGTGGTAAGTGGGAGGAAAGTATAACTCGATGAAAATCGGAGTAATACTATTCCAGGCACCGATTCCTTAATGGAACACAAATAGTTCATCAAGGATGAAACTATACCAATAATCTTTGAATACACAAGAACCGCGTAAGTCGGAGAGAGTCAGAAAACAACCTGGGGTATGGGTTTCTGATCTAACCTCATAAATATGTCAATCTTATTGAGGAATACGAACTGACTACGTATAAGGAAGTGATACAAAGTATCGACTCCCTATTATGGCAAAGTGTCATGATGTCCGAAATGGATTCCATGTATACCAACCAAGTTTGGACACTGGTTGTTGTACCGGAAGGCATTGTGCCTATTGGTACTATATAAGTTATAGGTATTGCATTTTCGCATGTGAAACCCGATGATGAGTCTCAGTTGGAGGCACTACCTTTTTAGCTAAGGATATTGCGGGAAACGGAGTCGGAAGGGGAAATTCAGAATAAGTACGTCATCAGATTCATTTCGCAAGTTCACTGTCTTCGTTAGTGCTGCGTTCGTTACTTCATTCGAACGTCAGGCAGATTGCGGACGTTCTTATAGCGTTCGAATGGGCGTTCGAACGGCATCGGTGTTTCTGGTTTTGCTGCTAGCCTCGCACCCCAGCCCAATTAGCCCCCCAAAGCCCATAAAACACATCCCAATTAATAAAACACATTTAAAACACATGGGAAATTAAATTAAATTTAAATTAAATATTAATAATGTATTTGAATTAAATAAAATATTTAAACCATTTACCAATTAATAAAACATAATATAATCATACCTAATTAAGACAAATCAAATATATTAACTTCCTAACTAAACAAATCACATACTATAAATTAAAAAGATGTCATGCCTAATTAAATCATTATAACAAATTAAAGATATTGTATTCCTAATCTAAACCAAATTTGTCCCCCCTCAATCTTTGACTTTCCTTGCTCAACACAAAATCAAATCCCTTCCTTGTGAGACAAGGTGAAGCCCTAGACATTCTCTATATAAACAACCCCTAACCAAGACATGCAGACCCTAGCTGATTCATACAAGAAAAGCCTCTCCTAGCTCATTCATACAAGAAAAGCCTCTCCTAGTTCATTCACACAAGAACACCCAAGCTTATTGACAAACTCTCCCCGCTCTCAATAACCGAAGATCACAAACCAAAGAACCCTCATTGCCTTGACCAAAATCAGCCACGAGCCCCTAACCATCACTGAAAACCACCTTCATAAACTCCCCACACATCACCGAAAATACACCCCCAAAACAGCAGCCAAATCCTCTTAAAACATTCCCTAAAATACTCAAAACAGTAACATAAAAAACCGCATTCATAATCCTTAAAATAATCACACAAGACTACACTAAAAACCCAAAAAAAACACTCGGAATAGTCCGTTGAAACGTCAAAACAAGTGACCTGAACAGAGAGCAGCAAAGCAGAGGCCGAACAGCAGCAGAACGGAGATCGAACAGCAAGCAAAACAGTGAGCTAGGACGCTAAACCAGTGAACCGGAGAAGTTGAGGAGCTGTACCCTTCCGACGTCGTGAAACGCAAGCCTGAAAGTTGGCAAAAAGGTTAGACCTGAGGGTATTTTCCACACTCGTTTTCCGTTTTATTTGTATTATTTATTGAGTATTGCTTGCATGATTGTCATGTTAAAATGCATGTTGTGGCCCTTGAGTAGATAAATATGCATGAATTATGAGATATTGTATGTTGTGGCTTTGGAATAAAATGAGAGATATGTCAACTATCGCGGTATATATCGGATGGAAACCCGGACATAAATTTCATAGCTAATTCCGAATGGACGGTAGTATGATCTGTACTCAGGATACAACTCCATGTACCGCTTGAGTAAGCGGCACCCTCTTTTGTTTTGTGTTGCTTTGGTTTATCTATTTTCGTCACTTGAATTCTGCATGTTGCTTATTTATGCATGATTCAATTGAGCGCATGGGCTTAGTAAGTGCGATGAAAGGTCCCCTATTTGGAGGGGTTAAAACCCTTTACCAGGATGCTTTACCGCGCCGGTTGATGTGTGTTCGGTTGAATGCAAGATACGTTCAATCGGGCATACTAAGTTTGATAGTATTGTTTTTAAATTCTTTGTATGCATGATTCAATCGAGCGCATGGGCTTAGTAAGTGCAATGAAAGATCCCCTATGGGGAGGGGTTAAAGCCTTTACCACGATGCTTTACCGCGCCGGTTGATGTGTGTTCGGTTGAATGCAAGATACGTTCAATCAGGCATACTAAGTTTGATATTATTGTTTTTTAATTCTTTGTATGCATGATTCAATCGAGCGCATGGGCTTAGTAAGTGCAATGAAAGATCCCCTATGGGGAGGGGTTAAAGCCATTTACCACGATGTTTTGCCACGCTGGTTGATGTGTGTTTGGTTGAATGCAAGATACGTTCAATCGGACATACAGAGATTGACATTATTGTCTTTATTCTTTGTGTTGCATGCATCAGGCCTGGTTCCGTTCGAACGCGTTCTCGAACGCTACACTAACGCGAACCTTCTGTTTACCGTTCGAACGCGTTCTCGAACACTACGCGAACGCGCATGCACTTTCTTAGTCTTATCACGCATCAGGTCTGGTTCCGTTCGAACGCGTTCTCGAATGCTATACGAACACGAACCTTCTGTTTACCGTTCGAACGCGTTCTTGAACGCTACGCGAACGCGCACCCACTGAATTGAGTCCATTTTCACCAGATTTCATGCATAGTTTTCCTAGTAGCTATCCCTACGTATGATGAACCTGATTGCCCCTTTGTATTATGCAAGATTGTGTTGGTGTCATTCATCTGCATTCCCCACATGTATGAGTACAATGTGTTTAACATATTACAATTCATATACCTATGTCATGATAACATTTGAGTATTATTTCTTGTGGTATATCGGATGGAAACCCAGACATAAATTCCGTAGCCGATTCCGAATGGATGGTAGTACGGTCTGTACTTGGGATACAATTCCATGTACCACTTGGGAAGGTGCTCACATGTGTGTTGTGTGGTTAGTATGTGTGCTTGTGTTTTCTTGAATATAATATGCCAATAAAGTTGTATGTTCATCGCTACTTTATGTACTTTCAAGCATGCAATCTTAGATGTGAAAAATATGTAAATTTAGGTGTAAGTTTTATTTTGTACATATGAATTTAGAAGCATGATACTCTTGGAAATAAGTGTTACTTAAGCCTGATAAAATTATTATATAAATCCTTTCATTACAAGTGGCATAAGTAAGGGACCATTCCGAACCCAACGGTTTGAGGTCTTCCCTTGCGAGGGGGGTGAGTGCGGCCTTAAATCTCATTTCCCGGTTCACACCGGGTGGCGACTCCAATATTCTCCGGTTTAGTCCCCCGTGGCTACTCCGTACTCCCGACCAAGCCGCGAGCTTGGGACAGCATGCGTCGCCCAGATCTTGTGTTCCCACAGTCTGGCGACTCCACTGGGGATAGAGAATCGGCCCCGAATATTGTCTTGTAATGATTGGATTTATGTTTTAATTGACCGTGTCTATAGTGGATAAAATGGGGGTTTAATCAAAGGCATTTTAAGGCTAGGTAATGGTTTGGTGTCTTCCTTCATTCACTACCTTTCTAGAAGGAAAATTTATGAAGGCACCTATATGGCCATCTACTCGTAGCCTATTGTGATGGACTAATTTGGAGGACTCGTTGTTTATTCTTGACACCAAGCGATAAGAGCCTAAGAGGCTTGGGTATTTAAGTGAGCCTCGCTCCACCTTCCCTCTGGGGAATCTACAACGGAAAATCCATTTGACAGTCTGTCACACACCATAGCTCATTGGCATGTACCTTAGTGTATAAAAGGGGTGCGCTCAATTGGTTGCTCGAACCCTTGATTGGGGAGACCTAGTTGTGGGCCATCATTCGCCGACGAGAGCCTTTGTCTATACTCCTGCGAACCCACCCATAGACCGGGTTTGCACGGTTAAAGTAACAATTATTTCTTTGAGTATGTGCTAGTGGACCATCCTCATTTGGATGCAGTTGGACCATTGTCAGAAATGCGGACTTGCTGGGCCATTTAAACTGGGGCGAGTTCGTACCTTATGACCATTGGGCCCAAAGCTTCTGAAATGTTGATGTGTCATTCCGTAGAAATTATTACTTTATGTTTGCATTATCTTTTATGCTTGTGTGTGAGAACATCGTCGTTTGGATCCATTTGGACCATTTGTCATGAGATATGGGCTTGTTGGGCCATTTAAACTGAGACAAGAACGTATTTTATGACGGTTGGGCCAAAGGCTTCTAAGTGTTGATGGGCCACTTTGTGCTTGTGTTTGGAACGTTATCATTTGGATTTAGTCGGGCTCTTTGTCATGAGATGTGAACTCATTGGGCCAATTAAACTGGGATGAGTTCACTCCTATAACAATTAGCCCGAAAGCTTCTAAAATGAAAACGTCCGATTTGTTTGAAAAATTTAATTTTAATTTAGTATGTTATATATGTTACCTGCATCTCATGCACCTCATGCATACATATATCATGTTAACACCCTTTATGTCTCAAAAAGACATCATAGATACCGTTTGGGTTAGAGAAGGGACAAGGCTCATTAAAAGAACAGTAACAGTCATGAGTGAATCTGGTAATGAGGTATCCCGTATGGATCAGTTAGAGAACAGTCTCGCCAAGGTCACTGAACAGTTGCAAGCTTTGACTACTGCTGTGGCTGGTATGGTTGTACCCCGTGTTGGGGGAATTTATGAGAATGTGAGGCGTGAGGAGCCTCTGAATGGGTTGGGGGATGATATCCCCACTTTTGATGATGATATGGTAGAGTATGCAGCAGGCAGAGTATCTGGGTCTCAGGCAGAGTTACAGAAACTTCGGGATCAGGTTGAGTCGGTTACCCGCAAGATGAGGGGTAAGAATAAGGATCTGCTGGATTATGACACACTGACTTTCGAGGAATAGTTACCGGCACAGTTCAAGATGCCTGATATGGCTAAGTTTAACGGGAATGGGGATCCAAGGGTGCATCTCTAACAGTTTGTATCAGTCATGAGTTCAGTTGGCCTGTCTCAGCGCCAAGTGCAGAAAATGTTTGGAATGTCGCTCGAGAGAGCTCCCGTGGTGTGGTACCAAAGTTTGGAGAAGAAAGTGAAGGAAGATTGGAGGGAGTTGGCGGATGCCTTCCTGAAGCAGTATGTCACTGACCTAGAGGTCGATCTGTCACTTTGTGATCTGGAGAATGTTAAGCAGAAAGCGGAGGAAAGTTTTAAGGAGTATATGGACCGGTGGAGGGGTCAGTTGTTGAAAATGCAGACTAGGCCCTCGGAGAAGGACCAGATTAAAATGATTATCAAGGGCACCAGGCCCTCCATTTACAGCAAGTTGAGGAGGATGACCTCCATGATTACAGACTTTCGGCAGTTGAGGGAGACTGTCATGGACATTGAAGACGAAGAGGCGGAAAATAGAAAATTCTATGGTCTGAACAGGAGGCCCGTTGGGGGAACATCGGGAACAAAGCCCGTTTCTACTGAGATTGCCGCTATCCGGAACCGGCAGTTTTCCAACTTGGGAAGACCCCTGTCCAAGGTGTTAGAGAAATTTAAGAGGCAAGGGCTCTTAAAACCCTTGGAAGCCAAACCATTACCCAATCCCCTACCATCACATTATAACCTAAGCCTTTACTGTCACTTTCACACCAACAAAAGGGCCATGACACCGACAACTGCGCCCAACTCCGCCATGAAATCCAAGACCTGATAGACTCCAAGAAATACCTAACCCAGAAACAGAACAGCCCGACACACACAGAAACCCCTTACCCAACTACCGTGCCATACCACCACCAGCCTATATGATCAATTCTGGCCTCCCAGAAGACCTTGTCCTAAAATCCTTTCACCCTCAAGCCTTTTGCCTGGGAATCTAGGATAGTACTAGTGAAGATGAGACTGAGCAGGGGAAAAACGTTTGGCTTGATTTCTCTAGCAGTGATGAGGAAGAAGTAAGGGGAATGATGCGCAGCGGTCGTTTTTACAATGATATGTCAGAAAAGGGTAAGGAAGTTTTGACGGATGGTAGAGAAGTGGTTGAGACTGCAGAAAATACTGAGGGGGATATAGTGCTGAGGCAATTGAGGAAGACTAGAGCACAAGTGAGTATCTGGGAACTGTTATGTGCATCTCGGGAGCATAGGCAGGCTATGGTTGAGGCCTTGAGCAAGATTGTGGTACCTGGGTTTGAGATCTTCCAAGATATGTTGGGTAAGAATATGATAGTTGAAGAAATGGTGAAGAAAGAAGAAGAGAATTGGGAGGAAGAACTGATGAAATTGGAGAGCCTGACTTTGGGAGAGGACGAAAAGCCTGAGGAAGATCTGATTGCAGAGGAATAAGTGTCTATAGATGATGAAGACATTTACCTTCCTGATTTGTTTGAATGTACTTCCGCATTATCCAATAATAAAGACGTTTCTTTTGCTTACTTGCCTGAGTCATTTCCATTTACTCTGCACGAATCAAGCATATTTGACATCAGTTCAGCCAGAACTATTGCATTTAACTTGGGTACACTTGAGAAGCCCAAGGAAATTCTGATTGCAAGTGAAGTAACCTCCGAAGAGAGGGATAAACTAGAAGAAGTGTTGGTCAGATATGCCAAAGTGTTTGCTTGGTCCTATGAGGACATGCATGGGGTAGACAGAAACATTGCCCAGCACACAATACCAACTTATCCAAATATGAGGCCAGTAAACCAGAAACTCCGACGGATGAGACCAGAATGGGCTGAGAAAGTCAGAGAGGAAGTTAAGAAACAGATAGATGTGGGGTTCCTGGAAGTAGTAAAGTATCCTGAATGGTTGGCTAACATAGTACCGGTGCCGCAGAAAGATGGGAAGGTCAGAATGTGTGTAGACTACAGAGATCTCAACAAGGCTTGTCCGAAAGATGATTTTCCTCTGCCGCATATAGATGTTCTGGTTGATAGTGCGGCTTTATTTGCTATGTATTCATTTGCAGATGGATTTTCAGGTTACAATCAGGTTCTCATGGCTGAGGAAGACAAACATAAGACTGCATTTGTTACTGAGTGTGGTACTTATTGTTACAAGGTTATGCCGTTTAGGCTTAAGAATGCGGGGGCTACTTATCAGCGGATGGCCACTACACTTTTCCACGACTTGATGCACAAAGAGATTGAGTTGTATGTGGATGACATGATGGTGAAATCAGAGACAAGAGTTAGGCATATTGAAGCACTGGAAAGGTTCCTTCAGAGGGTTGACAGATACAACCTGCGGCTTAATCCCAAGAAATGTGTGTTTGGGGTGACATCAGGGAAATTGATTGGTCATACAGTGGGAATGGGCGGAATAGAGGTAGATTCTGAGAAGATCAAGGCAATCACAGAAATGTCTGCACCGAAGACAGAAAAGGAAGTCAGAGCATTCTTGGGAAAGATTCAGTACATCAGTCGGTTCATCGCCAAGTTGACATCAGTATGTGAGCCCATCTTCAAACTGTTGAGAAAAGATCAGCCAGTGAGATGGAATGAACAGTGTCAGACAGCCTTCGACAAAATCAGAGAGTACTTGGTAAAACCTCTTGTATTGAAACCTCCGAGACCGGGCAGACCTTTGATATTGTATTTGGCTATAGAATCAGAAGCATCGGGGGCAATGATGGTACAGGCAGATGAGACATGGGTAGAGCATGCAGTTTACTATCTGAGTAAGAAGATGCTCCCATATGAGGCTCGGTATCAAGAAGTAGAGAAGATCTGTCTCGCAGTGGTATGGGCTTCCAGAAAATTACGGCATTATTTCCAGTCATACAAGATCCAGATAGTGGCCAAGGAAAATCCTCTGAAGTATCTTCACTCGGTGCCTTCACTAGTGGGAAAATTGGGCAGATGGTTGGTATTGCTGACAGAGTTTGACATTGAGTATCTCACCTCCAAAGTGATCAAAGGGCGAGCAGTAGCAGAGTTTCTGTCATTGCAACCGGTTGAGGGGGATCAGTATAAGTTTGAATTTCCAGATGAAGAGATCCAAGCAATAACAGTTCAGAGATGGATGATGTATTTTGACGGAGCAGTGAATTACAAGGGAGCCGGAATTGGAATCGTGATAGTAACCCCCAAGGGAGAGACTTTGCCTTTGGCCAAGAGGTTGACATTCAGAGTAACTAACAACATGGCCGAGTATGAAGCATGTGCTTTTGGTTTGACAGCATTGATAGCCTTGAAGGCCGGAGTGTGGTAGTCTACAGAGATTCTATGTTGGTAGTCCAGCAGATGCGAGGAAAGTGGGAATTGAAAGCCTTTTGTTTTGACAGCATTGATAACCTTTTGTTTTGTGTTGCTTTGGTTTATCTATTTTCGTCACTTGAATTCTGCATGTTGCTTATTTATGCATGATTCAATCGAGCTCATGGGCTTGGTAAGTGCGATGAAAGGTCCCCTATTTGGAGGGGTTAAAACCCTTTACCACGATGTTTTGCCGCGCCAGTTGATGTGTGTTCGGTTGAATGTAAGATACGTTCAATCGGGCATACTAAGTTTGATAGTATTGTTTTTAAATTCTTTGTATGCATGATTCAATCGAGCGCATGGGCTTAGTAAGTGCAATGAAAGATCCCATATGGGGAGGGGTTAAAGCCCTTTACCACGATGCTTTGCCGCGCCGGTTGATGTGTGTTCGTTTGAATGCAAGATACGTTCAATCAGGCATACTAAGTTTGATATTATTGTTTTTTAATTCTTTGTATGCATGATTCAATCGAGCGCATGGGCTTAGTAAGTGCAATGAAAGATCCCCTATGGGGAGGGGTTAAAGCCCTTTACCACGATGCTTTGCTGCGCCGGTTGATGTGTGTTCGGTTGAATGCAAGATACGTTCAATCGGACATATTGAGCTTGACATTATTGCCTTTATTCTTTGTGATGCATGCATCAGACCTGGTTCCGTTCGAACGCGTTCTCGAACGTTACACGAACGCGAACCTTCTGTTTACCGTTCGAACGCGTTCTCGAACGCTACGCGAACGCGCACGCACTTTCTTAGTCTTATCACGCATCAGGTCTGGTTCCGTTCGAACGCGTTCTCGAACGCTATACGAATGTGAACCTTCTGTTTACCGTTCGAACGCGTTCTCGAACGCTACGCGAACGCGCACCCACTAAACTAAGTCCCTTTTCACCAGATTTCATGCATAGTTTTCCTAGTAGCTATCCCTACGTATGATGAACCTGATTACCCCTTTGTATTACACAAGATTGTGTGGTGTCATTCATCTGCATTCCCCACATGTATGAGTACAATGTGTTTAATATATTACAATTCATATACCTATGTCATGATAACATTTGAGTATTATTTCTTGTGGTATATCGGATGGAAACCCAGAAATAAATTCCGTAGCCGATTCCGAATGGACGGTAGTACGGTCTGTACTTGGGATACAATTCCACGTACCACTTGGGAAGGTGCTCACATGTGTGCTTGTGTGGTTAGTATGTGTGCTTGTGTTTTCTTGAATATAATATGCCAATAAAGTTGTATGTTCGTCGCTACTTTGATGTACTTTCAAGCATGCAATCTTAGATGTGAAACATATGTAAATTTAGGTGTAAGTTTTATTTTGTACATATGAATTTAGAAGCATGATACTCTTGGAAATAAGTGTTACTTAAGCCTGATAAAATTATTATATAAATCCTTTCATTACAAGTGGCATAAGTAAGGGACCATTCCGAACCCAACGGTTTGAGGTCTTCCCTTGCGAGGGGTGAGTGCGGCCTTGAATCTCATTTTCCCGGTTCACACCGGGTGGCGACTCCATTATTCTCCGGTTTAGTCCCCCGTGGCTACTCCGTACTCCCGACCAAGCCGCGAGCTTGGGACAGCATGCGTCGCCCAGATCCTGTGTTCCCACATAAGTCTTCAAGGAAGACATAAATGGAAGGCAACATACCAACGTACTAAGCTAGGCTTATAGCGAAAAGGTATCGTTATCAACATTGTGTCGATTACGACTAAACCTTTTACCTGTTGCCATTGTTAAATCCATTTGGATAATGCTGCATATTTCATTCATGAAATATGGCAGCTGTAACGCCAAAATCGCTTTCCTTAACGGAAACCTTTTGGAGGATGTTTACAACATCCTGACGGTTTTGTCATACCATAACAAGCAAACAAGGTTTGGAGGTAATTTGATCCATGGATGGATTGAAGCAAGCATTGAGTTCTTGGAATTATCGTTTTGATGTAATCATAATGGTATATGATTTAATTCAAAACGAAAAATGATTCTTGTGTATATAAGGAGGTTAGTGGGAGCGCACTGACAATAAATGTCTTAAGTAATGATGATATATCATTTCTTAGAAATGATATTCCCATAATAAAATCGGTGAAAGCTTGGCTTTCATGAAAATTATCCGTAGAATTCTTGGGAGAAACAACCTTTATTCTAGGAATAAAAATCTAATGAGATAGATTTAAAGTTGTTAAAACTCTCCGAGAAATCGTACATTAAAATAAATGTACACGACCTGGTGTCTCATACGCTTTGAGCATATGAAGTCACAATCAGGCCAATCCAAGTGATAGTCACTGGATTGATGTCAAGAACATCCTTTAGTATCTTAGAGGAATTAAGGATGCTGTCTTAATCTATGGAGAAGGAGAATTTGAAGTGACAAGTGACTGGGTTCACTACTGCGAGTTTCCAAACCGAAAATGACGACTATAAGTCGTAACAACGGTACTATACAGTTTGAATAACGGAACAGTGAGCTGGAAATCTTCCAAGCAAGATACCGTTACCGAATAAACAACAAAAGTGGATTATTGCTACAGCTGAACCAGCAATAGAAGCGATTTGGGTCGATAATAATCCTAATCAGATTAGGAGTAGTTCTGTTAGCAGCTGAGCTAGGCTACAGCGCAGGCTAAAGAATTAATGGTCTCATCAACGATCCAGATATAAACTTCGACTATTCATCTGATTCGTTCGGATCATACATCATGGTGATGTGATGATCGAATAAATCACATCAGATGATAGTCATGCAAATCCGCTGACGAAAGCATTTTCTCAGCAGAAGTTTGAGCGAACCGTACATAGTTCGGGTGTAAGACACTTGAGTGACTGGCTATAGGCCAAGTGGGAGATTGTTGGACAATTATGACCTATAGTGTCACTATTTGTACAAATATGGTGTTGTTGTACAAATTAACTATGTGACAAAGGAAATTGCTCTTTTATCATTTGTGATTAGATCACCAAGATGTATAAATGATGAAAGGTCCATATGATTAGTTCTGGATTGAGATGATATGAGACAGTATCAATCCACGAAGGTTTAATCATTAAATATCCTTAGTTAGAGTATTATCGAGATTGGACATCGATAATGCGTAAAAGACTAGTATTACACTTGTGCGCGTTGTGAGGGCATACCGGCATAGTTCTCATATATTTGGGTATATGATACTCATGCAAGTGTAGTAGGAGGTTGTGTTTACCGATAGTACGGAAACAGCTTTACTCTGGATAGACCCCTCGGAATTCCATAGGTAGTATGACTATGTGTCTATGGAAAGTCCAAATCATGGTAGGTGTATTTGGTCTTAACCTGAGACTTGCACCGCTAATACTTGCGACAATCAATATACTTTGGTTTTGGTCGTCCAGGGCTTTAACAGGTTCTGTGTACACATCTTCTGGGTATATTGAGAATCGTAGTGTATTGGGTGTGATGTCGAGACAGAAGTATCACTCCAGTCATAGTGTAGATAATGATCACGTAGGATACCGAACTTGTTCTCTTATATGCTGCAGCTATCGGGATATTATGACTAGGTCATGTTTATCCGATTATAGAGACTAGTTACCAGAGATCCTATATGTGCTTCGTACGGGGCAGACACATTTCCAGCCCCAGGCCTTGCACGTGACATCCGATGTTGGATCGAAATACGCAATACTACGTATACTACGCCTGATATAGATCACATATTCCTGTAAGGATATTTCTGGAGAATTGGGTAGGCATGGCGCTTTGCTAGAAGCCAACCTTGTCTTGTAAATCGGTAAAAACGTAGTACTAGGTACTTACGTGTTCGGATAGTCCGACGACCGGATTTACTGCCAACATATTCGGGGATCTCATGGGTCGCTTCCCTAAGATTCACCGATGACGTATGACTCGCACTTTATTAATCTGGGATTAATTAGATAAGAGAGAAAATTAATTTGGGATTAATTACGAAGATATTTTATCTGGGATAAAATATTATTTAAAGAGAGAAAACGATTAATTTGGAATTAATCGATAAAATAATATATTCGATATATTATACGAAATTGGATTTCGACGCGGAATTAAAATTAGGTTTTAATTCGGGAGAACGAGTTAATTTAGAATTAATTCGTTAGCGACGTGAATAGTGATTTTGCTAGGTATAATTATTTAATTGTGTCGCAACGAAAAATTTGTTAATTTGGAATTAACAAACCCGAGCCCGTGAGTGATTGCGGGCACACTCGCATTGCGAATTAAAGTGCGACCCACAAGTCACATCAAGCGTCAAATCATTAGTCACTTTGAGTGATGTGACAACTTGTCACAATTGATTGATGGAAGTGGTTGGAAAGCATTAATTGCTTTTGGCTCCAAAATTGTATTTGACTTTTGGAAAGACTATTACAATATTTTGGATTTGATTTTTTTGTATTAGATATACAAACCAAATGAAGGGTCATCCGAAGGTGATAGGGAACTAATTTCATGAGCATGGAATCACCAAATGAAGCTTGGAGCTTGGAGCATCAATAGAGATCCTTCCATGGCCGAAAATTGAGGAGCTCAAAACAGCCACTACCGTGAACCTTGGAGGAGAAAAGCTTGAAGTTTTGTTGTTCCTCGCATCGCTCAACCAATCATTGTGAGTATTCCGCACCTCCTTGATGTATTCACATATGTTTCTTTGCTTAAAATGATCCTTGGGACCTTAGAGAAACCCAACAGTGAGGGAGGCTTTAGGCGTGAAGGTTAATTTGTGGTCAATGGGTAGTTTACTTGTGAATGTGTGTTGAGGGCTGCTAGGGTTTGTGAGGGTAATTCATAAGTGGTCTATGTGAATATTGGTTGAGAGAGAGAGAGGCGTGAAGATGGAAGAAATGAGAAGGGTTCTTGGTTCCGTATGGGTGCCTGGGGTTCTAAGGTTGGGTTTATGCTTCTTTTTATAGGCAAGGGTTGGGGTTATCCTTATCGAATATGGAAAGAATATTGTGTAATTATGGGGGATATTTAAGTTGTGTATCATAAGGAAATGATCTCTTTAATTTAGGAAGGTGATTTGTCTTAGTTTCGGAAAGGGATTTATGGGATTTGATTTGATTTCTTTAGTTTAGGCATGTGATTTAATTTAATTATGAAGGTGATTTATGGGATTTGATTTGATTTCTTCAATTTGGGAAGGTTATTTGGTTTGATTTTAACATGTGTTTAATGTGTGAATTTATTATTTTGGATGTGTTTTAATGGGTTTGGGCGTGAATGTGGTCCTTTGGGCGTGTGGTTGGTGTTTTGGTGGGCTTGGTGTGGATTGCGGGGGTTTTGGGCCAATGATGTGTGGCTTGCGGGGATTTTGAGTCAAGGATAAGTTTTAAAATAGAGGTCCAACTAACGAACCCACAGCTAAGCAAATGAATTAAGTCCAACAAGACATTGATTTCTGAATTTCCCTTTCGACGTTCGTTTCCCGCGACTTCCGTGACTTAAATAGGTAGTGCCTCCATATGAGACTTATCATCGGGACTTATATGCAAAAAATGCAGTGCCTACAGTCGCCCCCACTTTGATGGGACTTGTATAGTGTGTGACAGTGACAATCCTATCAAAGTTATGCAATGCATTTTTACTTACCTGGCTCGCCAGCTGCCACCTGACTTGCCTGCTGCTTCGAACTGAGTTGATGATGTGGTGAGGTGCTGCGACCCCTGAGGTTCATCCCTGAAAGATGTTGTGATCTCTAGGAATCACTACCTAACTGAACTGATGAGAGG
>SKCR01009690.1:0-23317 GCA_019454045.1 Zanthoxylum bungeanum
TTTAATTCTATCTAATATAGATTAAGGAAAACAAACAAGCGGCTATTTCCATAATAATACACACTGCCAAAGTTAAGGAATTTTTAAACTTAGCAGTGTCTCCCACTATTTTACGTAATACCATAATCCCCAACGGAAAAATGAGAATTCAATAATTAAATCGAATTCCATAATGGGAAGTGGACCCCATGAATATATTTCGACTCACAGCAGAGGCACGGTCTCGCCTACGTATATTCACAGGTAGACAACTCATTGTCAATCACTCACTCGTGACTCCGAGGTTCCGGTCCTGATCGTTTCTCGTTGTCGCTGCTAAGGCAGGCCCACAAGGAGACGTACCAAGGTTAAACTCGCCAATGATAAACTCAAGTTACTTGCGTAACCCTGACAGCTAGGGCACGTTCAGGATTCCGCTTTCGCTTGAATTTATCTAGTATCTGATATACATCCGGCATAAATAAATCTCTATCGGCTACATCCTCACAGCAGAGGCACGATCTCGGATGTAGTCACGGAAAAATATTTATAAACCGTATTGACAAGACGGACCAAGAAACAAGTATTCCAAATACTAGTTACTTTAAAACCTTATTAAGCGGGGATATTCCATTAAATGTCATACACCCTAAATCTAATCAAATTAGATTATAACAAGCATGTATAAAGTCAAGAAAACATGATTGAACATTGAATAAAACAAGCTAATCATTTTATGGAGGCCTAGAATCAGACTCGCTCTGATACCATTTTGTTGGGGTTTTAGGGGCTAAATCCGGGAACTCAGCGGAAGCGGTGGAAAATCAAATTTTCTGATTTCAAAACTTTTTCTCGGATTAATTAAATAAACATATTTATTTAATTATCCAATAATCAAATTATGAAATAAAATTCAAATAAATCATATTTAAGTGAATTTACCGAATTGCCCTTATACTTGGTACTTTGTCCATTTTAGTCCGAAATTGATCAAATCAATTTTGAATGATTCTAAATCATTTCTAAGATGAACTTAGCATGTTCAAAACATTAAAACACCAAGACAACACAAATGCCCAAAAATTGGACCCATGGCCGAATGCACCTCTCAAGTGCATTATTGTGCACTTTGTCATTTCATGCTTCAAAACACATCAAGATGTAATCCAATCAACATGAAACTTTATATGCATCATATACACATCCAAATACACAACATAAATGAAAAGCCCCAAATTTGGAATTGGTCATGAACCCTAATTTTTCAATTTCTTCAAATTGGACAAATTAGACCAAATTGGTTAAATCAATTACTTCAATCATCATTCTTCCATCCAATCCAAGTCTCAACACAATGAAACAACTCAAGATCAAATCTAGGTCATCTAAGAGTGGGTCAACAACTCTATATTAGACACAAGGTTTCCAAAACCATAAAAGAATACTTATAACTACACTAGTCACAAGTTTTCTCCATTATACATGCTCTACACTTTCACCAAACATTTATCCATCAAAAACACAAAGAATAAAGAATAGAAAAACTCAAGAACATCACAAGATGTTGTCCACAACAAGAGGAACAAATTACTCTATAATGGAAGGTTGGAAATACTTACTATTTTCCAAGCTTTTCTTGATTTTCCTTTATTTTCTCTCTACATTTCTTTGCTTTCTTTGAATGGAGTTTTGGTTAAAGTGTATTAGGTTAAATTTCAAATGAAAAAGAAAACAATATATACTAGTTTCACCAAGGCCTTGGCCGAAACTACTAAGGAAATTAATAAGATATATTAATTTCAATTTCATTTGAATTTCATTAAATCAACTTTATACAAATATCTTATAAACACTTTAAAGATATTTATAATAAGTCAACAAAGGCAACTTAATCATTTAAACCAAAAATCTAAAGTTAAGATATTTATATTTTAATTAATTTAATCATTTAACAATTAAATAATTAATTAATTAACTAAATACAAATATATTAAATATATGTATAATATTTACATTAAATATTAAATACATATATTCATTTAGGATATTAGTCAAATATCTCAATTTGACTATTAATTCATGTGTATTTAAATTAATCAAGTATTAAATGTAAATACACAATAATTAAGCGAATAACTATCGGGTCCCTTTAGCACGTATCTTGCGTTTAACCTTTAAACGACTTTATAAATAATCAATATTATTTATAAATGTTGCTCTAGTGCTCTACGAGTATATTTCATTATTGAGACTCTCTAGATTCAGGTATATCCGTCATGAAATCCAATTTCGTGTCCATAATCTATCCACCCGTAAATTATGACGATCACGGATAAACTCGCTGAATCATGCAGGTCAAGGTCATTGCATACGTATAATCCATCCGTCACAGATATCCAGATAATCCCAGAGATATAGATGTGAACGTCAAATCTCTATAGGTATTATCTCGTCGACGTATCTATTATCAATCTCTAAATAACAATCGGAACTTACTTCCGAAGTATATTGTGGCCACAGATTTAACAGATTACTAATCATATATGGACTACCTATGCTCTGTACACAGAACTGACGGATTCTATCTTGATACACACAAGATATCATGAGGATCGGTCCACACCCAACGAACAGGCGGAGGTCTGATCTAAATAGATCGGTGACGTGACTGCCATCAAAGTGTGGAGGATGTCTCATACATCCACAGTGGTATCTCAAGTCGAAGGACCACTATGCTACTCAACTCGAGAAGATTCTTATTGACGTTGGTGTACCATCCATTAAGAATCTTCGGTGAGCCGTTCAATGTTTATCCACTATAAACACCTACACGTCTATACGAGTCTCCCTAGAATCATGGTTCATTGGGATAAACCATCGGACCAAGTCTCGATATACGACATGTACTGGTCTCAACGGATTTGACTAACCGACCCGTGTTAGCAAATCTTGACCAGGAAATATGTTTGATAATATACATTTAACAGTGACACTTCCCAATGTCAATTATAAACTCCCTTTGTAACTGTGTACTGTATTATATATTATCGGGCCTTTGTCTAATATATACATATCACTAAACCACATTTAGTTTCAATCTAATAGTAATTAGATCAAATATGTATATAAGAACAAGAGGTGCAACCATAAATAAGTAATATTATGGAATAAGGGGATGTTCGTATTCATGAATCAGACATAAATACGGTCCGAATTGGCGCTCTGAGCACCAACCCCAACAAAGTTCGTATACCAACCCGACCACACAAAGAGTGATGAATTTGGAGTTTTCTGAAAGTTTGTTAAATCCGACCCGATGAGATCCATGCATGACAACTTGACCTGGTTGAGAAAGCTATGAGAGCTTTGATTAATATCATCTACCTTGGTGTGCCGACCTGATGAACGAAGATGAGATCTTTGACCGACCAGTTTCAGAATCATATGATATATGCCTTAAGTGAGGATATGTGCTTCTGAAGGGTTAGGTTATATGACGTATGCCTTAAGTGTGAAGATATCCTTCTAGAAGGTTAATGATTTTTTTTTGAATCGTTGGAAACCCCGCCGCCAAACCACCACTTTCGGGCTTAAACGGAACAGGTAAAACCATCGGTTGTCCCAAGTTCTTACAATAAATGCACTCCCTAGATTAGAACCCAAAACCTTAAGGTGAGAACTTGAGCCCTACACCACCAAGTCACGCCTCTTGGGGACAAGAAGAAGAAGGTTCATGATGACCGAAAATTATATTATGTGCCGGGTGTATATGTCATCTATCTCACAGCAGGCGGGCCCCAAAACTGTGTGGGGCCCGCCTACTGTGAGAGAGATGACATATACACCCGACACATGATATACCACATCCATGATGACAGGGGAAAAACAACGGTTTTCATTGAAAGTATGCCCTGCTAGCCGTCATAAGCTGGTGCAGTGGCAGAGAGTTGGTAAAGCAGAGCCATCATACTAATCAAATAAATTCATTATTATGGGATGTTTGTTCGAGATGTTAATTTCTCATATTGTCTTTCCAACGAAAATCAACCGTCAACAATTATTTTTATTTTTAATATCTATCATTGGATTAATTTAAATTAATGATTAGATTTTAATGTATATATTTATATTAAAATTTTGCATTAAATAATTCTAAAATTCTAGCCAATCTCCTTGGCAACGGTGTCGTGTCGTCTTCGCAAAGAGTCTGCAAATCGTGATTAAGATCAACGGACATGACTTCAAGTTCAAAAGTGGAGACTGGAGACAAGTAGACCCTCGTTTCTTTTATTTTGATTGATTGAATTGTAATTGTATTAGGCTGTAAAAAAAAAACACGGATCATTTCATAGTTCCATTCAATCAAATTTGGACAACTAATATCTCTCATTAAATTTGATTGGTGAGTGTTAAAATCAGAATTTTTTCATTTAATGAGAGATATTAGTTGTCCAAATTTGATTGGTGGGGCATGAAGTGAAGCATAATTGATGGGACAGAAGATTTGGATTCCGTTTTGTACGGCTCTTTTCATATGGGACAAATATGATATAAATCTAATTTTGTGGAGAGTCGACCCGGACGGTATGTTGAATCCTAAATTTTACCTAAAGTTAAAGATATCAAATTAAGAAAATTTTTAATGTGTAATATATAATATGACTTATATATTTTTTATTATTTATCAGTAGGGGTCCATAAAATTCAAGACAACTCAATGCTATTCATGATAAGATAAATACTACATATAATAAATAAAATTAATTAGAATCGTATAAAAGAAATACAAATCTTTTAGCATTTTCTGATATTAACAAATGTGTTTTCTAGCTTATTACATTTTATAATCTTTTTGTGATAGAGAAGAAAACTCTTAGTACAAGTATATATTTGGTTAGGTTATGAACACTTTTATAATTAATTTTAATATAACTTATAATTCTTGAACTCACAATAATAAATAAAATTAATTTTAATATAACTTATTTGACATGTCATAACATTAATAATACACCATTTAATACAACTCATATATTATATATAAAGACTGCAAATGAATTATTTTAAAAAATTATGAGAATTTAGAGTGATTACAAATTAATTATTGAAATTTAAGAGAGTTTATAAAGACAACAAATTAATAATTTTCAATAATTATTATAGAAAATGAAGAATTTGAGAGAGTTGAAAATGAAATGTTAGATGTTTAATCGTCCATCATTAATACATCATTTTATATAACTCATTTATTATATTAAAAAAAATGACTTTCAATAAAATTATATCAATTTCCATCTAAATTAGTAGTTGTGTTTCCATTTCTATACCATGTGTATCAACTCCCACTCGAAAGTTTTAAGGAAATTATTATTCTTTCACCCTTAATTTATGGAAATTGATTCACTTTATAAAATTTAAGTGAAAATTGATATATTTTAAAAAAATTTGGATTATTATGAGTTTTGTCTAACTTCGGGTAGGAAAATGGTAATTCCCCTGGATTATTTAGTTGCAAATTAGATTTTTAGAATTATCATTTTAATTATATTAAATGATAACATAGACAAATTTATACTTTTATCAATCAACATATGATCATGATCAACCATCTTGCTATTGGTATGACTTTATTTTTCTGTTGAAACATATTTATGGGATAAGTTTAGAATTTATACTTATTCTTGGATCATACGATGCTAGCAGTACCTAGGATTTAGAAATATACTTTTATATATATATATATATATATATATATATATATATTGTATGCGTCTACGGTGCGGTGTTACAGATTTATCGTATGATCTACCATTACTATTTTCAAAGAGATTTCATAATGAAATGGTTCTGTTCTTTGATTTGTTTGATAATTTTTAGAGAGATTGTATAATAAAAATATTTTATTGTTTGATTTGTTTGGTAACCTATAATTTCAATTTTGAGAGAGATTATAGAATAAAATGATTATATATATGTCATTAGATTATAATGAAAGGAGCCGTAAATTAAACCATATAAATATAGATTTTAGATACATTCTCTCTCTTAATTCTAACCATTGATTGTCTTTTCTTTCACCCACTAAATGACACACATTATTATTTTTTATAATATATATATAAACTAACGTATGATTTAATTAATATTTGAGTTCACATAATTTATTTTTGTTAATTATTTTAAATATTTGAAAATAAAATTTTCACACCAATGAGTCTTTAATAGGGACTCCACTTTATTTTGAAGAATGAGTGCAATGAGTTACTGACCTTAGTGGGCAAAATTTAGGTTCATTTTAACAACTCTATATGTAGAAATATTTAAACAAGAGATTAAAAAAAATATCCCATAATTAGAATAATATTATTACTAACCAACAGTTTTTAGTTGAGCTTAAGGGTCTGTTTGGTTCAACGGAGGGGAGGGGAGGGGAGGGGAGAGATTTTAATGGAGGGGAGGGGAGGGGAGGGGAGATATTTTAATTAAATATATGTTTTGTTCAAAGGAGGAGAGGGGAGAGGAGGGGGGTGGAAGATTTTTAATTAAATATATGTTTGGTTCAAGAAGGGAGGGGAGTGATTTTAAAACTAATTTACTATTTTATCCTTATAGTTTGTTATAAATAAAATTAAAATAATATAAGCTTATATTATCTTTGAATTAAACAAATAATAAAATTAAAATTAAAAGCTCTACATATATAATACATGTTATTAAAAATAAAATTAAAACAAGCATCAAACCAGTAGCTAGGTTTTGACATATATGAATAGATAAAGAAACACTGTAAAATATCCAAGTTTATAACATAAATTACTAAAATGATTAAGTTCAGATAATACACAAAATGTTAATAAGGTTTCAGCAAAATAGTTAGGAGGAGAGTTAAAATTGGCTTAGGAGTGATTTTGTAATAAGGACAATTTATGATTTTTAATATATAAGTAATGATAATTTAGTCATTGCATTTAAAATTTTAATTCATCACTTTCTCTCCCCTCCAAAACACCCCAATTTTGGAGGGGAGCTAAAATTGACTTAGGATGGATTTTGCTCTCCTCCCCTCCTCTTAAAAAAATTGAACCAAACAAACATAATTTAAAATAATCTCTCCCCTCCCCTCCAAAAACCCCCCAACCAAACACAGCCTAAATAACTTTTATTTAATTATAGAAAAATAATAATTATATTGTAAACATGGGTGATCCAATTTCTTTAATAATCTTTATATTCCACTTGAAGTAAACTTATTTATTCAAAAATATAAAAAAAAAAAAAAACTTATTATTAAAAAATGTAATAAAAAATAAAAATATTTTATTCTATATTATTTATTAATCATTTACATGAATGACATTTTAGTTTCCAGAAACGAAATATTTAATATCCTTTTCTTGTAATCACTGTTGAGTTTATCCTGCTTTTGCTTTTTGTCAATCAAAAAAATCTCTTTCCTCCTCGCTTACAGATTCCCAGAAAATTCTGTCTTCTGGGTATTTTCTGTTTTTGGAAAAGATCAATTTTCTTGACATCAATTTCATCAGTGCTTTTGGGTATGTGAGTATGTTCTAAAGTTTGTAAATTTATTATAAATTTCATAATTTCTTATGTGAATCTTGTGTTATTTGATTGTTTCATCTCAATTTGGCATATGGGTGTCTCTTAATTTTGTTTTTTTGATGTTTTGTTTAAATGTATCTTTTGTTTTTACACTAATCAAAGGATTAAATTTTATGATAATTGATTTTTTTTTAAAAGCTGTGATTTTTAGTACTTAAATGGGTCATAGCTGTTATTTTTTCAGTTATTGCTGAATCTTATGTTAGATCTATAATTATGATAATCGATTTGTAATTTTTCTTAACCTTGAGTGAAAGTTTATGTGTTTGATTTGTTACTAGTTTTTGATTTATCATGTGGGATCTCGGTTGTTTGAAATTTAAGTGATAAAAAAGAAGAGTGAAAAAGTTTGAAACTTAATGTTTACTTGTTTGTTTTTAGAATATGATTAGCACTCATGGACTTGCTTTAGGCTTAGTTGAGAACTAATATGGTGACATTGGCTACTTGTTTTTTTTTTTTTTTTTTTTTTTTTTTTTTTGATTTCTCAGATAGAGATAGAGATGGGAATATATCTCAGTAGTCCGAAAACTGAGAAATTCTCAGAATATGGTGAAAATGATAGGCTCAGATATGGTTTATCATCCATGCAAGGGTGGCGTGCAACTATGGAAGATGCTGTGAGTAACAAATGGGACCTTTGATCTGTCAGAATAATTCAAATTTATATTCTTTCGTACTCCAAATGATTTTTTCGCCGTCTTGCTGCATTAGAGGTCTGTTGTTAGTTGTTGACTTTTATTTTGTTTTCTTCTGTAGCATGCTGCATATCCTGATTTGGATGATTCAACTTCATTCTTTGGGGTTTATGATGGTCATGGAGGTAAGTATTGGAAGGTTCTGATACTTTTATCAATGTTAGATTGTAGATGGTCATTTTCATTCGTCTTTGTGTTGACTTTTTCTTGTGCACCATTATCATTTCTAAGTTGTTTTGTCTTAGTTTTCAGTTATTTAACTACTTTCCCCGTTTCCATAGTTGGTTCGCCTCATGACGCGTCGAGTCGAGGCGGACGCCTCAACCGAAAGCCCTAAAATTATTATTTTTATTTAAAAAAATTTAAATATTATATAATGGAGCTGAATTGGGATAAAAAATCTCGAATTGAGCTTCTTTATAGACTAAAAAGCTAAGAAAATAAAATTTCTAATTTTGAAATTCTAACCGACAGTGTCGTTAACTGCATTGATAGGGTAGCTTGACCCCGATGTTTCATCGAAAGTGACAAAATAATTATTATCTTTAAAAATAACTAACATTTACTATTATATTTATTTATTAGCTATAATTTGTTATTAATCAATTTATTTGTGATAGGAATTATATATGATGATGACGTTTTAGAGTATGACACTTCAAACACACATTTCATGATATTAGACACAAATGATAGCTTATTTAGAGATTACCAGTCAGTTTACTCCATGAACATATTTTATTGTGTTTCATTTTGTTTAGTTTTGATGGATGATTTTATATATTAATTGATAAGTTTCAACTTGGATAAGTGCTCCTTCCATATTGAATCATAATCTTTTTTTTTTTTGCAATTCAAACTTATAGCAGAAACCTATGCTTAGTCACAGAGATTGATATGGTTTTTTCAAAATCTGTTAGTAAAAAGTAGCTTTTGTTACTAAACCACAGGGAAGGTAGTTGCAAAGTTTTGTGCCAAGTTTCTTCACCAAGAAGTCCGCAAGAATGAAGCTTATGCAGCTGGAGATATAGGAACTTCCGTTCAGAAAGCCTTTTTAAGGTAATTTGATTTATTTACTTTCTTTTTCTCCATTTCCTTTTTTTTAATGCTAATATGAATACATTTAAATTGCTTTCAACTGAGGTGTCAGTGAATGGGAGCCACTGGCCGTGTGATTAATAACTATAATTTGTGATGCAAACATTCTCTATGCTGTAAAATATTTTTCATCTTTTAGATAATGTGTATAGGTGTATGTGTGTGTATATGGAAAGAGTTGTACCCTTGATGTTCTCTTTTTGTACCTTTGATGTTCTCTTTGTTTCTGTTGCGTGAATATGGTGTCTGTATTTAGTGGAGCTACTAGCGTCCTTATCATGGAGTGAATATTGTGAGATCCAAATGCATTGGTGAATATTTGGTTCAAAATAAAAAAGGATCTCTTATTGTGATTGATGCCGCTACCCTTATCCCTACTTTTTTTAATGAAAAACTTGCCTGTGGTCGGTTTTGTGTTTGTTTTCAGCAAGTTGACTTGGCGTTTGCAGGATGGATGAGATGATGCGGGGACAAAGAGGATGGAGAGAATTAGCTTTTTTGGGAGATAAAATAAATAAGTTTACCGGGATGATAGAAGGGTTGATATGGTCTCCTCGAAATGGCGATGGTAATGAACAACCTGATGATTGGGCTTTTGAGGAGGTATAAATAACTGAGAGTAAAGTTGTGTTCAAATTTTTTCTATGATTAATGGGGATTTGCTCTAACATTCATATAATTGAGTTGAGTGTAAAATCATTAGAGAAATTGTACTTCAACATCAATAAGTAAAAATATTTCTTTTTTCTTTGGCCTCAGAAATTGTTTACAAAATGTATTAGTTATTTGAGTAATTTTTCTTTGATTTTGTTTAATGGACAATATAACTTTGATGATTATTTTATATAAAGTAATAGTTCTCTTAATATCATAATCAGGGCCCGCACTCTGATTTTGCTGGACCAACTTCTGGAAGCACAGCCTGTGTTGCAATTATCAGAAACGATAAACTCTTTGTTGCAAATGCTGGTGATTCTCGTTGCGTGATATCTAGAAAGGGCCGGGTAAATTTTGAACAAGTCGATATTTTTTCTTGTATCTTGGTCCAGATTATTTCAATTAATTTCTCTTTTCTTTTCTTTTTCACTGTTTTATATGGGAAGTGAAAATTGCTGGTTATTGTTGCTCTATCACTATGTGTGATTATTATTACCGTTCATTTCTGGTCAATAATGATTGAACGGGGACAATGACATTGACTTGGTTTTCTTTTAATGGATTTTTTCCAAGGTTTGGAATGAACATTTCATTTATGGTTTTTCGTGCAGGCATATAATCTCTCAAGAGATCACAAACCTGATCTTGAAGCCGAGAAAGAAAGGATATTGAAAGCTGGTGGATTTATACATGCAGGACGAGTCAATGGTAGTTTGAATCTTGCAAGAGCTATAGGTACTTTGTCTGCGGGTTTTTAGCTCTTACTGCTCTAATCTTTTACGTTGGCAACACATTTTTGGTCACATCATCAGTTGTTCGAGTCTGAGTCTGGGGTTTGACTCCAGTCACTCCATGCCTTGAAAACTTAAATCAGGAAAACTTGTGGAGTCTGGCATTTTCTGGAGGAGGAATTCAGAAGATTCCACTGAGCACAAGGCTGGGGCCTTCATCTTTCTAGATTAAAATGATTGTCTACACATTCCTTTTTGTAGCACTCTGCCATGCACAGGCGCATTCCGCACACCATTACACGCATGGATATGTAGGTAGATAGGCTTGTGTGTGTCGTCTTGTAGTTTCAATGCTTCAGTATTTCAATGTTCTATTAATTGCAGGGGACATGGAATTCAAGCAGAACAAATTTTTGTCTGCAGAAAAGCAAATTATAACTGCCAATCCAGATATAAACACTGTATGTACATTCTGTTTTGTGAAATACATCCCTTAGAAAAGACCGGTCTTTAGTTACTGATTAAAAAGAGAGACAGATTCAAATTTTGAGAGCTTCGCTATACTCGTTTTAATTTCATCTTCTTTTTTCCTCGGAACTCTCAGTAGTTTTTCATTCGGTCATTTTTTTTCTTTCATATTTGGTTTTGTTTTAGGTTGAGCTGTGCAATGATGATGATTTCATTGTGCTGGCATGTGATGGAATCTGGTATGCATTTTATGCCTCTCTTTTATGTTATAGGTTGTAAGATTTTTGTTCTGGATTAACAAAAAGTCCAATTAGCCGACTAAAAGATCTATTAATCTACATAGCGTGATGGGATTGAAATGAAGTTCTGAACTTTTACAAGTGGATGATTGCTGTATCGGTTAATATTTTCAGGGATTGCATGTCAAGCCAGCAATTAGTAGATTTTATTCATGAACAACTACATTCGGTGAGTGGATGAAATACTCTTATATTAACTCAATAGACGAGATTTTGTGGCAATTAAAATCTACTCAGCAGTCAAAAATGAGCTATGCTAACATTGTATTCCATGCAGGAAAGCAAGCTTTCGGTTGTGTGTGATAGAGTGCTCGATAGATGCTTGGCGCCATCAACAGCAGGTGGTGAGGGATGCGATAATATGACCATGATAATAGTGCAGTTCAAGAAACCAATCCAGTCCTCTTCATCCACTTCTAGTGAACAATCCTTGGAATCCAAATCAGATGACACCAGTCCAAAACCCGAGGAAAGTGAATCAAAGTAGCTGCCACAATGTAGCAATACTGAAGACTGCAAGGTTCTGGGTTCTTTCACTTCACCCATTTGCTTGAAATGTTTAAAATTCACTGTTCATGTTGATGTGTGTGTTAACTTTTGCCAAAACCACAATATTAGAACTTTTATAACATGTACAGTGTTTTTTTTTTTTTTTTAACCAGCTATTTGATCAATCATAGTAGTATCTCCCTGTCTGTTTATTCAAAGGTTTGATGTGTATAGGATTATTTCACCATTAATGTTCAGAGTTTTTTTATTTTGTATTTGCCAATTTCAGATTACCAGATACAGCAGTTACATGAAACCATTAAAGGGATTGACCCACATACAACAAAAATTATTAAAGCCCTTTTCTTTAGTTTCCCCTACGCTTGCTTAAATATATGGACGAATTGATCCATAAACTCTTTGATCTTCATATGGTGTGCTCCATTTGGATATCAATGTCAGCAAGAATATAGTACATAGGAAAATGTTATTTTGCCGATGGGTATGTTGACTTGTTGCTTTATCTGTTCGGAGACATGTCTTTCGGATAAAATAGCAGTTCCGAAAATAGTACATTTTGTATTACTGTACTGTAATGCTTATCTATGCTATCCTTCACCTTGGCTCAATCTGCTGCTTGCTGGTTTGGCTCTGTTTCTGTACAGAGCTTGTATCAGTCGACTTTACTGGTTTTTCCCTCCAAGTTAAGTTTTCATGTTAACTTGTATTTCTAGAAAATAATCAAAGAAGTCGTTAAATGGGTAGTTAGCTTTGCTGACGTGGCACTTAGTATTAAACTGAGCTATATTGGCTTGTTGTGGTGTTATTTGCGGTTTGGTGGCATAAGATTTATGGTTTTGGTGTACTTTTTGTAAGAGCCTGAGGCAGTTAGAAATTTTACATATTCCGTTTAAATTCGAATCGGGTGATTTATTGGTGGGATTTTTAAAATTTCCAAAAAAAAAAAAAAAAGGTGGTGTTTGCATTATACAAGCTTTAACACAAGGCTATAAGATCATGACATCAATATGAGAGCTCTGTTTGTGATTGCTGCCATTGGTTCCTTGGTAGGATTAATGTAATTTGAACGGTTGAGATTGTATCTGGTGAATTTATGGATTCATTATCAGCAATTACATGTGTTAATTTCATTGTTGTAACTGTTTAAAATTTAGGGTTATTACAATCCACTATTTCATAAACTTTTTTTTTTGATTACCACTATTTCATAAACTTGGAAACAATAAATGTGTACAAAAAATAATTGAGTGTAATATTTTATTATTATATATGTATAAAATTTATGTTTTACTATAAATCTTATATTTTATTATTATGTTTTCATAAAATCTTACATTTTATGATGAGAATGTTTGGAGCAATTACGTGGTGATCATCAACACACAGTAGGCCTTAGGGCACAAAGACCTAGTGATGATTCATCTTTCCTTTTTTTGAAATCGTGGGAACCCCACCGTCAAATCATCCGTTCTGGGTTTAAGCGGAGTAGATAAAATACCTGGCTATCCTAGACTCTTCTAAGAATATGTTCATTGGATTCGAATCCATGATCTAAAAGTGAAATCCTAAATCATACACCATCAAGCCACGGCACTTGAGAACATAATGATTCAACTTTTATGATTCACAATCATCAAACTCAAGTTGCATGCTTAATTGAATTTTTCGTGTTAAAAATAAAATCTTAGATAAAAGCACATCGTGTTGATAAAAAAAGACTTTATTGTTATTAGTTCTAAATGAATTAAAAATCAAGGGTTCCTTTTTTATTTATAGAGAATAATTATAGTGTGATAATTATCCTTAATTAATATGAGATAAGTTAGAAAAATAAAAAATAATTTTCTAAATAATCTTTATATATAAAAATTAAACATTTTAAGCCTCATTCTCGCACTATGTGGCGACTTCATGTTAAAGTTATAAAATTAAATTAATAAATCTATTAAATAAAATACATATTATACTTTTATAAGAGTTTTATTATAACAAGAAAATATATTATAATATATATAAGTTAAATATTTTTAAGCTTCCATATCGCACCACGTGGAAGCTCACTATTAAATTCTATTAAATAGTGAGCTTTATTACAATAAAAATACAAAATATTGAAATATCACTAAAATAGTTTTATTATTACAATTAAAATTAGAAACATATAATAAAATAAAAATAAAATATCCTATTAAAATAAGAATCATATTAATTTAATACGTGTCACACAATCTCTACAATAATTTTTTATTATTAAGTTATAAAATTAAAATACCTCTATAATTAATTTTTTATTTTAAAATTATAAAATTAAAATAATAAATTATTAAAATAATAAACTTATTACAATATTAAAATATCATTATAATTTTTTTTTATTAAATTGTATAATGAAAATAATAAACCTACTACAATATTAAAATATAATCTCAGATTAAAATAAAAAACCCAGTAATTTAATTAATTAGTTAATAATAAATAAGAAACTTATTATAAAATAAAAACATAATCTCTTATTAAAATAAGAAACCTATTAATTTAATATGTGTCATATAATCTCTACAATTAATTTTTTTATTATTAAATTATTTTTTATTTCAAAATTATAAAATTAAAATAATAATAATTAAAATAAGAAACCTATTATAATATATATATATATATAGACACACATACAAGTTAAATATTTTTAAGGATCATCATCGCGCCATGTGGTAAATTATAAAATGAAATTAATCATTCTATTAAATAAAAAATCTATTACAATAAAAATACATATTATAATTTTATAAGAACTCTATTATAATAAGAAACTTATTATATTATCTTATTAAAATAAAAAATACTAGTAAATTATAAAATTAAATTAATAAATCTAAAAATAAAAACCTTATTATAAAAAGAAAACATAATATATTATCCTATTAAAATAAAAAATACTATTAAATTATAAAATTAAATTAATAAATCTATTAAATAAAAATTCTATTATAATAAAAATGTATATTATAATAAAAATACATATTATAATTATTAAAATAATAGAATATATTATATTATCCTATTTTTAAACTTTCTCAAAACGTCATATGACACCTAATCTCTATAATTATTTTTTATTACCTATTATAATAAGAAGATATATTATAATACTCAATCAAAAAAATGTGACACTTAATCTATACAATTAATATTTTTATTATTAATTTATAAAATCAAAATAAAAAATTATTAAAATAAAAAATATATTACAATATAAAATATAATCTCCAATTAAAATAAAAAACCTAAAATAGTAGCCACCCCAAAAACCTAATTAATTTTTGGATTTCAGGTCAATTGTTATTTATTATTTTATTTTGAATTAATTCTATAAGTTTTTTATTTCATGAATTTTTTTTATTATTCACCGTGCTTCATGATACAGACTCTAATTATTATTTATTACACACTAAATTAGAAATAATATTTGAGAATCGAGAGATAAACGGTTACGTGTACGTAAATCAATTGTCTCATTTGAACTATAAAATTGATAAAGAACATTTACAATATCAATACTTAAAATATAGAGTTATTTACGTTTTACTACTAAAGTTATGATCAAATAACAATTGGGTACTATGAATATTAACATATTACATTTTACTACTAAACTTATAAAAATTTAACATTTTACTACTTTTCCATCCAAACAGTTAGTTGACCGTCAGTTGACATTTAAAAAGACTTTTATCCTCGTAATAAAATAAAAGTGAAAATTATAATTATACCATTTAAAAAAACAGATCTAAATCTTATATATAACAATAAAAGAAATACAATCAACAATCACATTTATAAAAATACTTTATCTCTAAATTATCCATATAACCCAATAAAATAAAGAATTTAATTTACCAAATAATTTAATAATTAAAATTCTCATTAAAACCAAAATACTTTAAAGTATAACAATAAAAGAGATATACTCAAATATCATTATTTCCAATATTCAGCCGTACGATTACCACCGTTGATTATAATATTTATAATTTATAATAATGTGTGTGTTAAGACTCTTTTATCCTTAAGATGTCAATATGATGTCATGGTCAACTAACGGTCAACTAACGGTTTGGATGGAAAAGTAGTAAAATGTTAAATTTTTATAAGTTTAGTAGTAAAATGTAATATGTTAATATTCATAGTACCCAATTGTTATTTGATCATAACTTTAGTAGTGAAACGTAAATAACCCTAAAATATATGTTCAACCTACACAAAGTGCGAGTCATTACACACGTCAGCAAATAGCAACTGTAGAAAGCATATGACATCACATCAGAAACAGCAAAACTCTGAATTAACCCTAATTTGCCTTAGACCTCCCTGCATATCCCCCAAAGCACCAACGCAAATTCAATCACTCACTCTAAAAAAAATCTCAACTTTTTCATCTTTCTGTAATAAAGTTTCTTTGTTGATCCACTAATTTATTCATATTCTAAACCGGAGTTTCAAAGATCAACAATGGAACAAAGTTCAAAAGAAAGCAAAGTGATACCAGACTCAGTTATGGATTCAGTGAAGAAATCTTTATACAACGTTGAACAAGTGAAGACCCATTTGCTTAAACTTATTTCTCTATCAGACCCAGATGTGTTAGCTGAAATGCCGCCTCTTGAACGGGCTCAGTCACTCTTCTTGGTTGCTAAAGCAGCCACAATTTTTTATACTTGTAATTCTCTTAGCCCATATTATAAAATTTTGATTTCTTTGTTTAGTTACTTTTGATTACTAGTGTCTTTATTGTTCGTTGTGTTTGAGTTTTGAGTTTTAGTTGAATTTTGTGTTTTGCAGTGAGATTGAGATGCAGTGGAGTTCAACCAGATGACCATCCTGTTAAATCTGAGCTTGTATGTGTTTATAATTACCTTATTATTCTTTTTTTGATGATTTAATAGTAATAATTTTGCATTTCAGATTGTTCATTGGTCTATATTTTAATGATCGACATCGATTATATATTGGAATCTCTAGTTTAATGCTTTTACCCATGGGAATTGCTTAGTTTTCGTGGATTATTAAGTGGTGATGAAAATGCTTAAATGTTGAAACTATTGGGTTGAAGATCTGGGTATTTTTGCTCTCGGGTTTTGTTATTTAGTCTTTCTTTATTTGTTCTAATTGTTTGTGTATGCAGGAGAGATTAAGTTTGTATCAAGACAAACTTAGGCGGTTCATAGATTTAAGTAAAGGTACTATTTTATAATTTTTATCTTGATAAATGTTTTTCATGCATTATGGTTCTTAATTTTAGCACCAAGTATGTGTAATGTTTATGTATAACCTCACAATGATGACATTTGGTTTGCTTGAGGATGAAATTTCATTGAAAATTACTATTTTGAATTTGAATAACTAGCTTGACTGGTGATATGTTCTTATTTGATTCACTTTAGTGTGATTTTGTTCTTGAAGCACCTTCGCGGCCTTCAACCACCTTAAACTATCAGGCGGCAACCCGTTTTATTGAGCATTCTTTGCCTGACCTGACCCCTCGTACGTGATTAAACACTTTTTTTCTTCTTGTGGCATGATTATATTTCCCATTTTGATTATTGCTGCTCAAGAAAGGTGAATTCATCTTTTGCAGAACAAAGGAAAAACATGAAGGATATCAGTAGAGGAGAGGGACCGAGGATCAAATATAAAGATATAAGTGCCCAAAAGAAAAGGAAATTTCAATCTGTCCAAACTGCTGCCAAAGAATTTCTTGAAAAAGCATCACGTGAGCTTCTTGGTGATACTGAAAGTGGTTTCAAGGGGCCTGTACGAGTTGATGCTTCTGACAAAGATGGACAACCTATGGACTGAAATCCCTTTATAGCTCGGTAGACGCTGTTTTCACTAGTCGTCTTTGTCTTCTCAGTTGCTATGTGTTTATAATGCTATTTTGCCTTTTAATTCATTAGAGACAGTTATGCAAAGTCTTTTGTGGATATTCTACATGATCTCAGTTGAAACGCTAGTGGATGTTATAGAAATGGTTTAAAAAACTTTATGGTTTTGGGGTGTCAGAAATGGAATGCTCTCATAGATGTGTGGGTACATGGTTATAATGTGTCTTCTTGCAAATATTCTACTGAAGTGTTATTTTGGATGAAGGAGAACTGAATTGTTGCACAAATGTTGCTATATTGGTAGAACTGTAGTTGAGAGTCCCTGAAGTTTCATGGAGTTGAGAGTCCCTGAAGTTTCGCGTGGACAAGGTTCATTGTTCAGCCAATTTACCTTAAAATGGAGTGATTTGGAGTTTTATCATATGAGTGTTGTTATTTTGAATGAATGAGAAATTAAATTCGGATTGTTTATGTTTAAGATCCATATTATAAGAAATTCAAAGGATTTTTACGTTGATTATCGGGGCCCAATATAACCCTCATTTATCCAGGGGTTGTGGCCAAGAAGAGCAAATGGTTCTATTTATGGAGATGAAAACAATGTAGCCAATCCACCTAGATTTGGTGCCAAGGCCGAAAAGATATTTATCTAGAAAATCGAATACTAGATGAATATTTCTGTACAATCTGAGCAAATACACAGAGAACAGAAGTAAAAGAATGAAATAATTCCCACCCAACAACTAAGCTGGACAATTAATCCAAAATTTCCAGTCCCTCTCAATTCAAAACAATCCCCCAAGCCAAAAAAGCCCCAAGTGCCACCACAAAACTAGACTTGAAGCTTATAGCACTGCTTGTAGGAGCAACAGCCGGACCATCAAAATCCATCGGAGCAGGTGCCGGAGAAATGCCAGTGCTTCTCCTCGGAGACATGACAACAATGATCACCTTCTGGCCTTTCTCACAGCTTCCCTTGACTCCACTGATGAAGTAGAATGCCCCAGATTTGTCGAGCTTCACCTTGCTGTTGCCATCCTTGTACTCTGCAACTGGCCTGCTTGTGTTGCAGCTGAGATAAGCTCTCTAGTCACTTGCATCACTGAATCTTTTTTAGCATCATATTTCCACACTGAAACATAGAGACATCATCAATAGATAACATTATATTATGGCCGGGATCTCAACATATACAAATTATCTTAGTTCTTGAAGATGTCAGGATTGATCGTGATTTTACATCCAAAATTTCAGTAAAATTAAATTTGTTTAAAATTTTCGGATATTTTCATAAAAAAGTGAGGGAAGATGGTGTTACCGAGAGTATCTCCGATTTGGAAGCGAGTTTTTTGAGCCCATTGATTGAGAGTATGGGATTGTGAAGAAGGGATATTCCAAGCATCTGTTTTGCCACCAACCAAGATGTCTTTTGCTTCACAGAAGCTGCTGATTATGATGAGCACAAATGTGAGCAGCAGCAGCACTGATGAGGAAGCAGAAGCTAGAATTCTTAAAAAGCCAGCCACCATTATTGAAACTGTGAATAAGAAAAGAAGAAAAAGAAGAAGAAGCTCTTGTATTAAGACTTGAGAATGTGAGTGATAGCTGATGACTGGGAGAGGTGAGGGGCTTTTGTTGTATTGATTTATATTACTATGGAGGGGAAAAACTAGCCGTTACATGTTAGGGTTCGGGACACGTGCCACTCTGGACTTGGTACGTTACCAAATGATGATATAACAACGGTCAAATTTAATATTTGATTGTTATCCCTAAAGTGGAGTTCATTATTAGGGTGTTGCTAATATAGTGGGGGCATAAGTGATGGGTTTGATCCCATCACTTATGCTAAGATTAAAATAAAATATGTTAAAAAAGTAAAAAAAAAAAAAAAAAAAAAAAAAAAAAAATCGATAATATGAAATTTTCATCATTAAACGCGAAAATTTAAGACATTAAATATGAAAATATAAACATTAAATATGAATTTTATCTTTTACAATAGAGACAAAAGATTTCACATTGATTTGGTCGCACTTGAATTTTTGGACATTAACTTGAATTTTAGACATTAAACATGAAAAATGAACACTAAAAATAAAAATTATGAATTTATTGCTTAGTATAGCATTAACATGAAAAATATGAGCATTAAATATGAAAATTGGGACAATAAATATGCAAAATCAACCAATATGAAAATTTATTAGCATTACCATGCAAATTTGTGTTAGTGTTCCTAGAACATGCCAATGATCTAATAAGCAAGAAAAGGTGTTCATAAATTCATTATAAGTTGCAGAATTACTTACATTGAATGGATTTGAGCTTTTAAAATTTTGAATGAAGATCTCCAAGATCCAACCTTTGTGTTGATTCCAAGCTTTGAGTTGTGAATGAAGATCTCCAAGATCCAACCTTTGTGTTGATTCCAAGCTTTGAGTTGTGAATGAAGATCTCAAAGATCCAACATTTGTGTTGATTCCAAGCTTTAAGTTGGTTTCCCTATCACCTTAGAAGACTTCTACAAGTGCTAGCTTTGTTGATTTTGCCACAAAATCAAAGAGAGAAGATACACAAGTTCACGCCCAAGCAAGGATGAACTAGGGTTTGATTTTTTGTCAAGTGTTGTGTAATGAGAGAGAGAGATGCCTTTTGGTAAAACCAATTTACCCTTTTCACCTAAACAATGTGGTTGAGTAAATGGTTTCACCAAAACCATTCCAAGATAGTTGAAAAGTTGGTGGCTTGGCATAAATGCCAACTACCACATGTGAAGTGGGCCCCACATTTGAATTCAAAATTCAAATGGATTCTACGAATGTTTGCCGCGGCTCGGATTCGTTTAATCTGATTAAACGAATTTCCGTCGCTAAATAATTAAATCTAATTTAATTAATGACGACGCCTCGTAAATATATTACGAATGCCGTTTACGAATTATTTCTAAATTAATCCGTTCGCTCGTATTAAATTCCGACTTTAATTTCGTAATGAAATCCAATTCATATTAATATATCTGATATATTAATTTTCGCCCATACAAATAATTTAAATAGAAAAAATCAAATTTAACTATTAAATTTATTTCACCGATTAATTCCAAATTAATCGTGTTCTCTCTCTTCTCGAACACATTTAATCCCAGATTAAATAAAGCCTCAATTAATCCCAGATTAATTTTCTCTCTCTAAATTAATCCCAGATTAATTCTAGTTTAAGTCAACTGTCATGGTGAATCTTTGGGAAGCGACCCAAGAGACCTCTGGATATGTTGGCAGTAAATCCGGTTATCGGACTATCCGATTAAGTGTGTACCTCGTACCACATGCTTACGGATTTACAAGACATGGTTGGCTTCTAGCAAAGCACCGTGCCTACCCAATTCTCCAGAAATATTCTTACTGGAATATACAATCTATGTCAGGCGTAGTATACGTAGTATTGCGTATAGCGATCCAGTATCGGATGTCACGTGCTAGGCCTGGGGCTGGAATTATGTCTGCCCCGTACGAAGCACATGTCGGATGTCTGGTAACTAGTCTCTATAATCGGATGAACATGACCTAGTCATATCATCCCGATGACTGCAGTACTTAAGAGTATTAGTTCCGTATCCTACGTGACATCATCTCCACTATGACTGGAGTGATACTTCCGTCTTGACATCACACCCAATACACTACGATTCTCAATATACCCAGCAGAGGCGTATACAGAACCGGTTAAAGCCCTGGACGACCAAAACCAAAGCATATTGATTGTCGCAAGTATTAGCGGTGTAAGTCTCAGGTTAAGACCAAATACACCTACCCTGATTTCGGACTTCCATAGACACATAGTCATACTACCAATGGAATTCAGAGGGGTCTATCCAGAGCGAATCTGTTTTCCGTACCATCGGTAAAACACAACCTCCTATTACATTGCATGAGTATCCAATACCCAAATATATGAGAACTATGATATTGTGCCCTCACAACGCGCACAAGTGTAATACTAGTCTTTTACGCATTATCGATGTCCAATCTCGATAATACTTTGACTAGGGATATTAAATGATTAATCCTTCGAAAACTGATACTGTCTCATATCATCTCAATCTAGAAACTAATCATAAGGACCTCCTATCATTTATAACATCTAGGTGATCTAATCACAAATGATAAGAGTGCAATCTCCTTGTCACATAGTTAATTTGTACAACAACACACCATGATATGTACAAATAGTGACGCTATGGGTCATAATTGTCCAACAATCTCCCACTTGGCCTATAGCCAGTCACTCGAGTGTCATACAACCCCGAACTATGTACGGTTCGCTCAAACTGCTGTGGAAAGGCTTTCGTCAGCGGATTTACGTGATTATCGTCTGTTGTAATTATATTCGATCATCACATCGCCACGATGTATGATCCGAACGAATTAGATGAATAGTCGAAGTATATATCTGGATCGTTGATGAGACCATTAATTCTTTAGCTTGTGCTGACGCCTAGCTCAGCTGCTTTCAGAACTATATCTAATCTAATTAGATTTATCATCGACCCAAATGGCTTCTATTGCTGCCTCAGTCGCAGCAATAACCCGCATTTGTTGTTTATTCGGTAACAGTATCTTGCTTGGAAGATTTCCAGCTCACTATTCCGTTATTCAAACTGTATAGTACCGTTGTTTTTATCGGTTAGGAAACTTGCAGCAGTGAATCCCAGTCACTTCAAGTTCTCATTCTCTATAGTTTAAGACATCATCCTTAGTTCTCTAAGATACTAACGAATGTTCTTAATATCAATCCAGTGACTATCACTTGGATTGACCTGTTTGTGACTCCATATGTTCAAAGCGTATGAGACACCAGGTCACGTACATTTTTCAATGTACGAGTTCTCGGAGAGTGTTAACAACTTTAAATCTATCTCAGTAGATCTTTATTCCTAGAATAAAGGTTGTTTCTCCCAAGAATTCTACGGAGAATTTTCATGAAAGCCAAGCTTTCACCGATTGTAATATGGGAATATCATTTCCAAGAACATATCATCATTATTTAGGACAATCACTTTCAGTGCGCTCCCACTAACATCCTTATATACACAAGAATCATTTCTCATTTTGAATTAAATCATAAACCATTATGATTACATCAAAACGATAATTCCAAGAACCTAATGTTTGCTTCAATCCAAACATGGATCGAATAACCTGCAAACCTTGTTTGCTAGTTTTGATACGACAAAATCGTTAGGATGTTGTAAACATCCTCCAAAAGGTTTCCTTTTCAGGAAAATGATTTTTCGTTCAGCTGCTATATTTCATAAATGAAACATACAGCATCATCAAGCATTATCCAAATGGATTTAACGTGGCAACATGTAA
>SKCR01009691.1:0-23273 GCA_019454045.1 Zanthoxylum bungeanum
CATAAAATATTAGTCCAACTAATACTTCTGATTAATGTGACGAGTAAAATATAGATGAGCGCGTTTAGCGAGTATTAGAACGAATTTTGCAAATTCAATACTTGCCTCCCACTATTTTTCGTCGAGCCTCTAACCCTCTGTCGAGTACTCGGGAAACCGTGTTTCCTAGTGGGCTAGGATCCCGTTAAGTATCACACAATCTTGACTTTGGCCAACAAATTGTATGATAGTTAACTAGGTAGATCTCGAAGATCAATTGGATCCCATCCAACTCCTAGATCCAGTAGGTGGACATCCAAGTCCCCAACATATATCTTATATATGCCTATATATCGAATATATACCCTAACCATTTTCCTCTGAATCAACTAGGCCTTGGCTTTGGCACAACAACCTAGTGATCCCAGTCAAGCGCGGACCCATTGACATGGAAGCTTCGTAATCAATGTCAATGGACAAGAAGTGGTCTTGACTTGGGCAACAAACCACAACTTGGACACGACACCGATATGGAACAAAGCCTCGTGATTAAAACACATCTTTGACGGACAAGGGCTTGACTTTGGCCAACAACCCCTGCCAATCTCGGATCTTGAGTAAGAATCACTCAATGGAAGAAAATAAACGCTTGATATTTAAAGAGGGTTTTTCGCGTGCAAATTGGCTACCAATTTAATTATCTTTGTTAAGGTCTCATCTTCATACACCCTTAAACATGCATTCAATACATAATAAAGCGAGTATGAAAATAAATAATAATGATATGCGGATGGATACTTACACATTGATCCTAGATCAAATCTCTCCATTTCTCACTCAAGCTAGCACTTATACTACTTCTACCCGTTACACTACACTTCTAAAGAAACCTCATATACATAGAGGGGAATAGGTGAGAAGAGAATACAAAGAGAAAGAAGGTGATAAGGCTGGACACGCAGGTCCAATTTAATAAATCGAATTTATTACAACAATTTCTAAAATTGCCCACCCATCTAATATCCATCCGATATACATTATTCATTCAACACAACCACGTATTCACACACATAAGCATGCTATCAATCAATCAATCAAATTAATTAATCTGATAATTAAGTGATCATCCAATGTTCAAACAACGATTTGATTTTGTTCGAGTCAAACTCGTTTTTGTGAATAAGTACTCAAAGTACGAATTCATGAATTAAATTAAACTACATAATTAAATCCAATTTAATTTGTATTTAATACTAATTCACTATTCAATTCCAAATTAAATATTGCACTTTATGTAATAAACCTTTTACGATTTAAATTCCAAATTCAATCGCGTCGGGACTCAAAGTCCGATTAACGTCCAACGTCAATTCAATTAAAGTCCAATGGGCTATGATTGATTTCTTAAGGCGTGGACTTTTGGTCAACTCGGGTCAAACCGATAACCAAAGTCCAATCCGGGATTACCCCATAAGCCCATAAATCAATCTTGGCCCATTAGGCCCAATTGAACTTTAAAGGTTCATTAAGTCGCATTTGGGCTTTATGGTCAAGGTTTTGGGCCCAATTGGATCCAATCCACTTGGCCTAAACCAAACTTGATAAATCAAGCCCAAAAGGCCCAATTACAACATAAATTCTAATTTCAAAAATTAGGCCCAATTAATTAAATCCAAAAATCCAATTTTCACAATTTAATTACCAAAGTACATTATATGATAATCGACTAAATCGATATTTCCGAAGCACCAAATTAGTCCAATAATCATGCTTAATTCATTATTACATGTCAAACAACAAATGAAAAATCAAACCCATTTACATGCTTGCTAAGTCTCGGCCAGGGAGTGATTTCATGTCCAATTCGGTTTCAATCCAATTAATCCGCAATCGACATTAAATACATATCCCGAATGATTTTCAATACATCCAATTATCAAAATCAAAATATACCAAGACATTCAAGGGCATTACCATTCGGCCAACACATGGAATTTAGGGTTTATGTTCAATTCAAAGTACAATACAATTGACATTAAATTAACATCATCCTACATGATTTTAACTCATCCAATGAATTAAAATCAACAAAATTCCAATGATCAAAATCAATTTTGCATTCGGCCAGGCATATAATTTGGGGAAAATAATTCCAAATCATTTTCATCAAATTAGTCCAACCAAAATGAATTTAAACATGTTATAAGCATACTCAAACAAACAATTCATTCAAATCATGCTCAACAAACATTTACCCAAATTTTAAACCCTACAAATTTCATGCTTGCAACTTCGCTCTCATGATGCCATTGTTGGTTTTCTATAAGGTCCCAAGATCATAACAAGTCATGAAACATGCGTGAATACATCAACGGAGGTAGCGGAATACTCACATTGATCGGTTATGTCGATTTGGAGACGAATGATGCCCAAAAACGCATTGCTTTGAGCTCCACTGCATGCAGTCCACTGCCTCCAAAAATGAAATTTGAGATGAGAAACGGAGCTTCTAGCTTCGTCGGATGGATCCCGTCTCATGGTCGAACCTCCCTACCACCTTCGCAAGACTTGTAGTGTGCTAGCACTTGATTTCTCACCATGAGAATCACTCTTTGCTTCCCTTAACTCACGTCCAAAACCAGTTCCAAACCAGTCCATTTTCGTGAGAGGAAGAGAGGAAATGAGAGAGAAGATGTGTAATGTATTCAATTAATTTTTGTTACCAAAAATCAATTTATATTTATGCCATAATTTCATTAAACAAATAATAAACTTATGACACAAATCATGCAAAGGCTTAGAGTGTTAAACACTTCATTTCCATGCATTACCATTGAGTGCAATGTACACAATCTCCATGCAATGCATTAGAGTGTCAAATAAGCATAACATGACATGTGTCAAAGTTAATGCATAACATGACATGTGTCATGTGGCCCCCACTCGTTTCCAAATGAAAGTGGGCCCACGTGCACTCACGCGTTCGGGTTCGATATTTCCGAAATACCGAGCTTACGTCGCGACGTTAATTCAATCGATTTAAATAAATAATTGCGCCTGGCGAAATTATTATTTACGTCGCTAACGAATTAATTCTAAATTAACTCGTTTGCCGAATTAAAATCTAATTTTAATTCCGCGTCGAAATCTAATTTCATTTAATATATCGAATATATTAATTCATCGATCAATTCCAAATTAATCGTTCTCTCTCTTTAGACGACATTTTATCCCGGATAAAATATCTCCGTTATTAATCCTAGATTAATTTTCTCTCTCTTCTATTATAATCCCAGATTATTCAAGAGTGCGAGTTGTGCGTCATCGGTGGATTATCGGGAAGCGACCCATGAGATCCCCGGATAATCTGGCAGTAAATACGGTCGTCGGAGTATCCGAATCACGTACGTACCAAGTACTACGTTCTACTGATTTACGAGACAAGGTCGACTCCTAGCAAAGCACCAAGTCTACCCAATTCTCCGGACATATCATTTAAGAATATTAAGATCTGTATCAAGCGTAGTATACTAATGTATTGTGCATATCGGTCCAGTACGGATAGTCACGTGCTAGGGCTGGGGCTGGATAAGTGTCTGCCCCGTCCGAAACACATATCGGATGTCTGGTAACTAGTCTCTATAATCGGATATTCATGACCTGGTCATAATATCACGATTGGATGCGCATCACTTAAGAGCACTAATACCGTATCCTGCGTGACATCATCTCCACTATGACTGGAGTGATACTTCCGTCTCGACATCACATCCAATACACTACGACTCTCTGATAAACCCAGAAGTGGTGTACGCAGAACCGGTTAAAGCCCTGTACCACCAAGTCCAAAGTCTATCGATTATCGTAAGTATTAGCGATGCAAGTCTCAGGTTAAGACTATACACACCTACCTTGATTTCGGCCTCCCATAGACGCCTAGTCATAATACCAATGGGATTCCGAAGGGTCTATCCAGAGCGAAGCTGTTTCCGTACCATCGGTGAAAACACGACCTCCTATCGCACTTGCACAAGTATCCAATACTTATATATATGAGACTATGCCGTTGTGCCCTCACAACGCACACAAGTGCAATACTAGCCTATACCGCATTATCGATGTCCAGTCTCGATAATACTACGGCTAGGGATATTAATGATTAATCCTTCGTGGACTGATACTGTCTCATATCATCTCAATCCAGGAACTAATCATAGGGACCTCTCTTTATTTATATATCTATGGTGATCTAATCACAAATGATGAGAGTGCAATTTCCTTGTTACATAGTTAATTTGCTACAACAACACAATGATCTGTGCAAATAGTGACGCTATGGGTCATTTTGTCCAACATCCACCACAAGCAACAATCCCCCATAGCCGAATCCAAAGCACCAATTACCACCATAGCCGAATCCAAAACAAACCAAACTCACCCTTAGCCGAATCCATAACACCAAAATCCTTCAAAGTCGAGACAACCACTGAAACACCCCCTAATAAACACTCAAAACCAGCCCCCTAAAACACGCCTAAACAGCCCCTGAATCACCTTAAAACAGCAGCCCAAATCCTCTTAAAACAGTCCCTAAAAAACCTTAAAAACAGTAACATAAAAACTGCATATATAATCTTAAAAATAATCACACACAACTGCACTAAAAACCCACAAAAACTTGGAACAGTTCATTAAAATGTTAAAACAGGTGGCCTGAGCAGTGAGCAGCAAAACAGAGGCCGAACAGGAGCAGAACGGAGTTCGAACCGCAAGCAAAACAGCAAAGCAGTGAGCTAGGACGTTAAACCAGTAAACCGGAGAAGTTGAGGAGCTGTACCCTTCCGACGTCCGTGAAACGCAAGCCTGAAAGTTGGCTAAAAGGTTAGACCTGAGGGTACTTTTCACACTCATCTTTATTTGATTTTTGTTATTTATTGGATTGTTTTATGTGTTTGTTAAATCTTGCTTGTGTATGATGTGTGTTGTGGGTATTGATGAATGAGAGATGTGTCAACTCTCGCGGTATATCGGATGGAAACCCGGACATAAATTTCATAGCCGATTCCGAATGGACGGTAATATGATCTGTACTCGGGACACAATTCCACGTACCGCTTGAGTAAACGGCACCCTCTTTTGTTTTGTGTTGCTTTTGTTTATTTTTCGCCACTTGAATTCTGTATGTTGTTTATTTATGCATGATTCAATCGAGCGCATGGGCTTAGTAAGCGGAATGAAAGATCCCCTATGGGGAGGGGCTAAAGCTCTTTACCACGATGCTTTGCCGCGCCGGTTGATGTGTGTTCGGTTGGATGCAAGATACGTTCAACGATGATGACCCTTGTGTATACAAGAAGGTTAGGGGAGAGCACTGACTTTTATTGTCCTTATGTCGACGACGTATTGCTTATAGGCAATGACATTCCCATGCTAACGTCGGTGAAAGCTTGGCTTTCATTAAAATTCTCCATGAAAGATCTGGGAGAAGCAGCCTTTATTCTGGGAATAAAGATCTACCGGGATAGATCTAGAAAGCTGATTGGACTCTCCCAGAGTACATATATTGACAAAGTGTTGAAGTGATTCAACATGGATCAATCCAAAAAGGGATTGATGCCAATGTCACGTGGTATCCTTCTGTCTAAAGACATGCGTCCTAAGACTAAAGAAGAGAGAGATAACATGAGTCGGATACCGTTCACCTCTGCAGTCGGATCGATCATGTATGCCATGATATGTACGCGACCTGATGTGTCATATGCTTTGAGCATGTGCAGTCGCTATCAGGCCGATCCAGGTGAAGGTCACTGGATGGCAGTTAAGAATATCCTTAAGTATCTTAGACGAACTAAGGATGCTTTCTTAATTTATGGAGGTGGAGAACTTGAGGTGTCTGGGTACACCGATGCAAGTTTCCAAACCGACAAGGACGACTTCAAGTCGCAATCGGGGTATATTTTTTGTTTGAATAACGGAGCAGTGAGCTGGAAATCTTCCAAGCAAGATACTATTGCCGATTCAACAATAGAAGCGGAGTATATTGCTGCGCCAGAAGCAGCAAAGGAGGCAGTTTGGATCCGAAAATTCCTAATCGGATTAGGAGTAGTTCTGTTAGCAGCTGAGCCCGTGCCATTGTATTGTGACAATAACGGGGCTATAGCACAAGCTAAGGAACCAAGGTCTCATCAACGATCCAAGCATGTTCTTCGGCGTTACCATCTGATTCGGGAGATTATACATCATGGTGATGTAAAAATCGAGAAGGTCGCATCAGATGACAACATTGCAGATCCGCTGACGAAGGCTGTTCTTCAGCATGTGTTTGAACGACATATACATAGTTCAGGTATTAGATGCTTGAGTGACTGGCTATAGGCCAAGTGGGAGATTGTTAGACATTATGACCCATAGCGTCACTGTTTTGTAAATGATATTGTATTATTGTACAAAATCAACTATGTGATAATGAAATTGCCTTTTGCCGTTTTGTAAAATTATTTACTTTGATATATTAATGGCAAAAGTCCATATGATTAGTTCCGTATTGAGATGATATAAGACAGTATCAATATAAAAGGTTTAATCATTAAATATCCCTAGTCGGAGTATTATCGAGATCGGACATCGATAATGCGGAATAGACTAGTATTGCACTTGTGCGAGTTGTGATGGCACAACGACATAGTTCTCATATATTTAAGTATTGGATACTTATGCAAGTGCGATAGGAGGTTGTGTTTTGCCGATGGTAAGGAAAACAGCTTCGCTCTGGACAGACCCCGCGGAATCCCATTGGTAGTATGTCTGCGTGTCTATGGGAGGCCGCATCAGGGTAGGTGTATATGGTCTTAACCTGAGACTTGCATCGCTAGTACTTGCGACAATCGGTAAACTTTGCTTGTGGTGGTTCGGGGTTTTAACAGGTTCTGTGTACGCCTCTTCTGGGTTTATCGAGAATCGTAGTGTACTGGATGTGATGTCAAGATGGAAGTATCACTTCAGACATATGGAGATGATGATCACGCAGGATACAGAACTAGTACTCTATAAAAGGTTGCAACCTTTGGGACAATATGACCAGGTCAGGATTGTCCGATTTAAAGAGACTAGTTGTTTGATGTCCGATATATGTTTCGTACGGGGCAGACACATTTCCAGCCCCAGGCCTAACATGTGATCGTCTGATACTGGATCGATGTACGCGATACTACGGTATACTACGCTTGATAAAGATCTAATATTCCAATAAGAATATCTCTGGAGAATTGGGTAGGCATGGCGCTTTGCTAGAAGCCAACCTTGTCTTGTAAATCGGTAAAAACGTAGTACGAGGTACGTACGTGTTTGGATTATCCGACGACCGTATTTACTGCCAACATATCTGGAGATCTCTTGGGTCGCTTCCTGAAGATTCACCTATGATGTTTGATTCGAACTTTATTAATCTTGGATTAATTGCGGAGAAACTTTATCTTGGATAAAATGCCTTATTAGGAGAGAGAACGATTAATTTGGAATTAATCGATAAAATAATATATTCGATATATTAAACGAAATTAGATTTCGACGCGGAATTAAAATCGGATTTTAATTCGGGCAAACGAATTAATTTAGAATTAATTCGTTAGCGATCTGAATAGTAATTCCGCTAGGCGTAATTATTTAATTCTCGTCGCGACGGAAATTCGTTAATTCGGAATTAGCGAAATTGAGCCCGAAAGTGTTTGCGGACACATTCGTATTTTGAAACGAGTGGGACCCGCAAATCACATCGCGAAGTCTCATTACTTGACACGACTAGTTGATAGATGTATCTAGACACCTTTATGGGATGATACATTGTCTCTATTCTCAATGCAAGTAAGTGATGCCATTTAATGAATTTTTGGAGGGAAAAACCTTTCACGGTTTTTGAAGGGTTTTTTAATCAAAATTCATTTTGGTAAATGACATCTCATCATTACTTTTCTTTTTCTTTCTCACGGTTTTTGAAGAGTTTTTTGATTTACCAAAATATTTTTGGTAATTGTTAATCTCTTCATTATTCACGGTTTTAGAAACCAAGTAGAGAAAAACAGAAAAGTTTATCTCCCTCTCCTTCTCCTTGCTCACGCCGTGAGCTTCACACAAGGGCAGAAAATTGTTTTCAACTTCTCCATTTTTTGCTAGCACAATAAGGGATCAAATGAGGTGATAGGGAAACAACCTTGGAGCTTGGAATACAAGAAGACTTGAAGCTTCTCTCACTCTTGCTCTTGGCCGAAACTTCCACCTTGAAGACTCAAGGATTTCTCTTCATCATTTTCGTCACAAAGCTTAGTAAGTATGATTCCGCCATGCTTCAAGCTTTGCATGTATGAAATATGTATTTCTATGGCTTATTCTTTCTTTGGGACTAATTATAGAACCAACAACATGAACAGTTCATCAGGGATGAAACTGTACCGCAATATTCGAATACACAAGAACCGCATAGGTAACAACCTGAGAGGTATGGGTTTATGATCTCACCTCATGTGGATATTAATCTTATTGAGGAAGACGAACCGACTACGTATGAGGAAGCGATACAAGGTATCAACTCCGCTTTATGGCAAGAGGCAATGAAGTCCGAAATGGATTCCTTATACACCAACCAAGTTTGGACACTGGTTGATGCACCAGAAGGCGTAAAGCCTATTGGTTGCAAATGGGTCTTCAAGAAGAAGACCGACATGGATGGCAACATACAAACGTACAAAGCTGGGCTTGTAGCGAAAGGGTATCGTCAATGACATGGTGTCTATTACGACGAAACTTTTTCACCCGTTGCCATGATTAAATCCATTCGGATAATGCTTGCTATTGCTACATATTTCGATGATGAGATATGAAAAATGGACGTCAAAATCGCTTTCCTTAACGGAAAGCTTTTGGAGGATGTTTATATGCAATAGCCTGACGGTTTTGTTGTACCAAGACTTGCAAACAAGGTTTGTAAGTTAAATCAATCCATTTATGGATTGAAGCAAACATCGCGTTCTTGGAACCAACTTTTTGATGAGATCACAAAAGAATAAGATTTTGTTCAAAACGAGGATGATCCTTGTGTATATAAGAAGGTTAGTGGGAGCCACTGACATTCATTATCATTTACGTTGATGATGTATTGCTTATTGGCAATGACATTCCCATGTTAACATCGGTGAAAGCTTGGCTTTCATTAAAATTCTCCATGAAGGATCTGGGAGAAGCAGCCTTTATTATGGGAATAATGATCTACCGGGATAGATCTAGAAAGCTGCTTGGACTCTCCCAGAGCACGTAAATTGACAAAGTGTTGAAGAGATTCAACATGGATCACTCCAAAAGGGGACTGTTGCCAGTGTCACATGGCGTCACTCTATCTAAGGACATGTGTCCTAAAACTCAAGATGAGAGAGACAACATGAGTCGGATCCCGTTCACCTCGACAGTCGGATCGATCATGTATGTCAAGATATGTACGCGACCTGATGTCTCGTATTCTTTGAGCATGTGTAGTCGCTATCAGGCCGATCCAGGTGATGGTCACTGGATGGCGGTTAAGAATATCCTTAAGTATCTTAGACGAACCAATGATGCTTTCTTAATCTATGGAGATGGATTACTTGAGGTAACTAGGTATACTGATGCAAGTTTCCAAATTGATAAATACGACTGCAAGTCACAATCCGGGTACATATTTTGTTTGAATAATGGAGCAGTAAGCTGGAAATCTTCCAAGCAAGAGACTGTTGCCGATTCAACAACAGAAATGGAGTATATTGCTGCATCTGAAGCAGCAAAAGAGGCAGTTTGGATTCGCAAATTCCTAATTGGATTAGGAGTAGTTCCGTTAGTAGCAGAGCCTGTTCCATTGTATTGTGACAATAACGGGGCTATAGCACTCGCTAAGGAACCGCAGTCTCATCAACGATCCAAGCATGTTCTTCGACGTTTCCATCTGATTCGTGAGATCATACATCGTGGCGATGTGAAGATCGAGAAGGTTGCATCAGAGGACAACATTGCAGATCAGCTGACGAAAGTTATTCCGCAGCAGAAGTTTAAGCGACATGTACATAGTTCAGGTGTTAGATGCTTGAGTGACTGGCTATAGGCCAAGTGGGAGATTTTTGGACAATTATGACCCATAACGTCACTATTTGTAAAAGACATTGTGGTTTTTGTACAATTTAACTACGTGACAATGGAAATTGCTTTTTATCATTTTGTAATTTGATTACTTAAGTATGTAAATAATAAAAGTCCTTATGATTAGTTCCAGATTATTAGATATGAGACAATATCAATCCATAAAGGTTTAATCATTAAATATCCCTAGTCGTAGTATTATCGAGACTGGACATCGATAATGCGGAATAGACTAGTATTGCACTTGTGTGTGTTATGGAAGCGTAACAACATAGTTCTCATATATTTAAGTATTGGATACTTATGCAAGTGTGATAGGAGGTTGTGTTTACCGATGGTACGGAAACAGCTTCGCTCTGGATAGACCCCGCGGAATCCCATTGGTAGTATGACTATGTGTCTATGGGAATCTGCATCAGGGTAGGTGTATTTGGTCTTAACCTGAGACTTGCATCGCTAGTTCTTGCGACAAGCAATACCCTTTGATTTTGGTCGTCCAGGACTTTAACAGGTTCTGTGTACGCCTCTTCTGGGTTTATTGAGAATCATAGTGTATTGGGTGTGATGTCAAGACGGAAGTATCACTTCAGTCATATGGAGATGATGATCACGCAGGGATACAGAACTGGTACTCTAATGGGTTGTAACCATCGGGATAATATGACAAGGTCATGATTATCCGATTAAAAAGACTAGTTACTTGTGATCCGATATATGCTTCGTACGGGGCAGATATTTTTCTAGCCTCAGGCCTTGCATGTGACATCCGATACTTGATCACAATACGCAATACTACATATACTACGCCTGATAAAGATTATATATTCCTTTAAGAATACTTCTAGAGAATTGGGTAGGCATGGTGCTTTGCTAGAAGCCAACCATGTCTCGTAAATCGGTAAAAATGTGGTACGAGGTACGCACGTGTTCGGATAGTCCGACGACCGGATTTACTGCCAACATATCCATGGGTCGCTTCCCAAAGATTCACCGATGACGTATGATTCGAACATAATTAATCTGGGATTAATTACGGAGAGATTTTATCTGGGATAAAATACTATTTGAAGAGAGAACGATTAATTTGGAATTAATCGATAAATTAATATATTTGATATATTAAATGAAATTAGATTTAATAACGGAATTAAAATAGGATTTTAATTCGGGCGAACGAATTAATTTAGAATTAATTCGCGAGCGACGTAAATAGTTATTTTATTTGGCATAATTATTTAATTAAATTTGATTTAATTACGACGCAACGAAAAATTCGTTAATTAGGAATTAACGAACCCGAGCCCGAGAGTGTTTGTGGGCCCACTCGAATTTTGAATTCAAGTGGAGCCCACATGTCACATCACAAGTCACATCACTTGTCATTTGCTTACCTCTTTGGTGATGGGATTTTGTGAGTTGGTGGTGGCTTACAAAACACTCCACCTTTTAAATGATGATTGACTTTTACCAAAATTTGGTTTTGGTATATCTTATTTTTTTTTTTTGGAAATCATTTACACAAGTCATCACTTTTAACAAAATAGAAAACTCTCTCTCTCTCCCTAAAGCCACCATTGTCGTGAGCTTCACCAAGGAAAAGGAAAAATTTTTGCTTCTTTTTCTTTCAAGCTAGCACTTGTGGAATCATATTAGGTGATAGGGAAACCATTCCCAAGAGCTTGGAATCTCAAATCTCAAAGCTTGGAGCTTGGATTCATCAATCAAAGAGGAGCTTTGAGGAACTTCTCAAAGCAAATTTTTGTTTACAACCGTTTTTTGTAAGTATGTTTCTGCCATTCTTACTTCTTGTATTCACATGTTTCATGCTTTATATGATCTTGGGATGACCTTAGAAGCCCAACATGTTTATTGTTTTCATAAGTATTTATGCAGGTGTTCAGTGCAACTTACACAGTCACACAACCCAAATCTTACCAGCAGGAACCTGATCAACTCCGCGCCTGATAGTGTTGTTCCTTAATCATTTTTCTTTATATTTATCTTACATTGAGGACAATTCAAGTTTTAAGTGTGGGGGTGTATGCATGCGCATGATAATACCTGTTATAAAAAAATATAATAAAAATATTTGTTTTGTTTGTTTTTAGTCCTTAATAGTAAGTGTAAGTCCAATGATGATATTGTTTGCTTTAGAGTGATATCTTAGAAACGATAAGTTATTTAATATATTTTTATCTGATGCCTTGAGTAGTTGATCTAGGTTAGACTCGTGAGCACTTAACAATAGGTTTTTAGCAGTGAAAACCTAGATAGTTTGTAAAGTGACTAGTTGAAGAAATTGCATGTCGATGAATGACCGTTTGCTTAGATATCTATCCAGATTTGCTATTGTTATGATGTATGGTATGGTTAAAAATTAAAAAAAAAAGTCTCGAAAGAAAGAAATTAAACCACCTATAACCAATAAACGTGAAGCTACCCATGGGCGAGTGTTGGGACCACCATGAGGAGAAATACAACCTTAAAGGGTAGGTATGTTAAAAAAAAAAGAAAAAGAAAGAAAAAGAAAAAAAGAGACAAGAAAAGAAAAAAAATCATACCATATTGAGCATAGAAAGGCAATTACAGAGCGTATTTGAGATATCTAGGTTGGTTTGACCCATCAGATCCCAATTTTTAAACGAAATCATTGAAGTTGCTTACCTAGGAATCAATCTATGAATGAACCTTTACACACACACTGTGAGTCTGCCTTAGGTGATTTATTCAAAGAACTTGGATTCGAGATGCATTGAGTACTTTGAAAGTTCTTTGATTTCATTACTAGGCATTCTTTGAGGACAATAATATTTGTAACTGTTAGGACTATTTCATTTTGTTATTTTTGCATGTTTACATGTGTTTTGAATGATGTTTGTGGGTGTCGTCACTGTAAACCCTCACGAGACTATAACTCGTCCACTAGGGCCACCTGAAAATTGGAATAGAAAGAGCACAAAGTTAAGGTTGGTTGTCTGACAACTGAGGTAGCCTTGATAATGCATGTGCAACTGTGTTTTCAGGTCCAGGTTTATAATGGATTTCATAATCAAATCCTAGGAGCTTAGGTAGATAATGTTGTTGCTCTGGTGTCTGAATGACTTGTTCCATTAGATTCTTCAAATTTTTGTGGTATATCTTGATTATAAAGTGCCTACCCAACATGTATTGTCTCCATTTCTGTACAGCTTCTACCACAGCCACTAACTCCCTGACATATGTAGAAGCTTTACATAGCCTTCCTGGCAGTTTCTTACAGAAGAAGACGATGGGATGATTCTGCTGTGTTAAGACATCCCATATCCCTTCATTACTGGCATCAGTCTCCACTATAAAATGCTCACTAAAATTGGGTAAAGCCAGCACTGGGGTGGTAACCATCGCTTGTTTTAGGTTGACAAAAGCAGAATCAGCTTGAGTGGCATTGAGCTTAAGTAAATCAGTTAATGGTGCTGCTATGGTAGCATAGCTCTTGAAAAATCTTCTGTAATAACCAGTGAGCCCAAGAAAAGCCCTCAGTTGCTTGACATTCACAGGGGTGGGCCATTGCTGCATAGCTTGTATTTTGGTAGAATCTGGTTGAACCCCTTAGGCAGAAACCCAGTGCCCTAGGTATTCCACTGTGTTCTGGCCAAACACAAATTTTTGGAGCTTGGCAAACAGTTGATTATCTATTAAGCATTGTAAAGTCAGCTTAAGGTGATGCAAATGACAATCCAATGAAGTGCTATAAACAAGAATATCATCAAAGAACACAATGATAAACTTTCTGAGATAAGGTTTTAACACTTGATTCATAGTAGCTTGAAAAGTAGAAGGAATATTGGTCAATCCAAAGGAATGACTAGAAATTCATAATGGCTCTCATGTGTTCTAAATGATGTCTTGTGTATGTCATTAGTGGACATTCGAATCTGGTGATAACCAGCCCGTAAATCAAGTTTGGTGAAAATACAGGCTCCATGTAATTCATCTAATAGTTCATCAATAGTGGGAATAGGAAACTTATCTTTGATGGTGACAGTATTGAGAGCCCTGTAGTCCACACAAAATCTCCAAGTTCCATCTTTCTTTTTAACCAGCAAAACTGGGGAAGAAAAAGGGTTGTTGCTGTTCTGTATGATCCCACTTTTTAACATTTCTTGAACCAATCTTTCTATCTCCTCTTTCTGGAAATAAGGGTACCTATATGGTTTAACTTGCACTGGTTTTGAGTTGGGCAGTAAAAAAATATGGTGGTCGGTTCTTCTTTCTGGGTGCAAACCTTCAGGTACCTCAAAGGCTCTGGAAAATTGGTCTAGTGGTACTTGGATTTTGGGATCACAAACTGATACTTGCTGTGAGGGTTTTACCATCTGGAGATGAAAACAAGAAGCTATTGCATCAGTAGCTGTCATCCTTTTGAGTTGAGGTAAAGTTACAGTTGTCATTAGGGGACCAGCAGCCCCAGACAATGTGATAGTTATGCCTTCCCATTAGAACTCCATTAGCAGCTTCTTGTAATCCATAATGACTGGACCCAAGGTTTCCAGCCATTGAACCCCAAACACCAAGTCAGTGCCCTGGATTGGCAGGATAAAAAAATCTACAAGAAACTTTTGTTGTTGTATAAGTAATGGTACACCAGGTGAAATGCTGTTGCACTTAAGGCTTTCACCATTACAAACCAGGACCTCAAAGGATTCAGAAGCTACAGCTGGCAACCCCAAATAGTCCAGAATCCTCTGTTGAATGAAGTTGTGGGTGCTTCCACTGTCGATTAACACCTTCACTATTTAACCATTGATGGATCCCTCCAATTTCAATGTCTTAGGATAAGGGTGACCTGAAAGTTCATGATAGCTGATTTCTGGCCTTTTGACAACATCAATAACCTCATCTTCTTCCATAGTTTCCTCTGAAAATTTCTCAAACTCTCACTGATCCGATTCTTCTGTTACCATCATTAACAACTTCTTTGCTTTACATTTATGGCCAGGATAAACTTCTCATCACAGTTATAACAAAGACCTTTATCTCTTCTTTTCTGCATTTCAGCAGGTGACAATTTCTTCACAGCCAATCCATTTGTACTAACAGAACCACTTCTTTGATTAGTTTCAGTATTAGTAACCACATTTGTAGGCACAGCAGGGAATGACCCCTTGTCAAATTTGCAAGAAAGCCTAATTTCTCTTAATATTTCTTCTTGTAATTGTGATAAATCAATAGCTTCTTTGAAACTCAAGGGTCTTAATGCCATAACTTCTTTTCTAATATCTGGATTCAATCCATATATGAAACAATCATCAGTGAACTCTCAGTTAGACCAATTACCTTATTAGAAAGCATCTCAAAGTCATTGATGTAAGTCCTTACAATAGTTGATTGAGTCAACTTGAAAAGTGCTCCTTCATGGTTTTCAAACACAGAATCTCGGAATCTTGTTGAGACTGCTGCAAGAAAAGACTCATAAGATCTTAGTTGTCTATTTTTCTTCATCCATGAAAACCAAGAGAGGGCTTCTCCTTCCCAATGGTAGGCTGCAATATATATTCTTTGTTCATTAGGAGTTGGATAGGTATCAAAAAAATGTTTTATCTTTATTTTCCACCCAGCTACATCTTGACCATCGAATCTTGGTACTTCAAGTCTATAATTCTTGTACTGAATTGTACCTACTGTTTGATCCTGAGCCGGATGATTCTGAGAAAAAGCTCTACTACCAGAAAAACCTTCGTTACGCCTATTTTCTGTGAGATTTCGAAGGAGATCTTGCATTCCTTGAATAGCTTCTTCAGTTCTTGCGAACCTCTGAGCTTGCTCCTCCATCTGTTGCTGCTGAGCTATAACCAGTTGGCTATGTTCATCTAATTGCTGATGTATTACTGCCAGTTGTGAATTCATGTCGCCATTGACCTTCCCCATGCTTGCATCAAACTCTCAACGAAAGCACCAAATGTTAGCTTTGATTCGAGATAAAACTAACAAAGTCTCCAAGAAATTGAATAAAAGTTTTGAGATTCAAATCATGTCTTTATTATTCCTTCAGCTTACTATTTATAGCTGAGGCATTAACATTTCTGTTACAATTCTGTTTTAACAAAACAACTGCCTAACAAACTCATAGCCAACTTGTCAACTTCCTAACTACCTTTCCCGCCAACCCAATCCATCAAACTCCCTCTCGATACCTCATTGGTTTCCTGATAGTCCTTTTTGGTTTATGAATCTGCTGCTGCTGAGGTCCAGGAGATGGTTGCTGCTGCTACTGAATTTCAGGAGCATACTGTTGCAGCTGCTGGGATTGCTGAGGTGTAACACAATCTAACTTTTCCTCTCTTTAGCAAATTTCTCAGACTTAAGGACTGAATATGCTCTCTCTTTAGCCGGAACTCTGAATGTGCTTTAAGGCAAGGGCTTTAAAGAGAATAGGGGTGACACTGTACAACCAAAAATCTTTCTTTTCCCCTTCACTCTCCCATTCCTGTTCATCTGGAAGGAAGAGGAAATCGACCCCCAATAATTGGTCATCATTTCTGACCTTCTAGTACAACTTATGAGGAGATTGATCTCCATATAGTGTCCATAGGTTACCGTTGGACTGCATGACCCGTGCTAATGCCACAGGAATTGGGCAAGTCATTGATCATTCGCTTACAGTTGAATTTCACGCCTCTGACGGAGTCATCTCTACCAAATTTTTTAGAGTTATAGTGGCAATTGATAAAAGAAAGAAAAACTAGCCCTGGTCATTATCGGATTCGGATCGGACCAAATCCGAATCCGATCCGATCCGATAAACTCACTGAAATTTGATTCGATCAGACTCGATCCGCTTGTCAAACTCGATCCGATCCGATAATAATGGGATCGGATCGGATAGAACCAATCCGATCTGAATGATTTCAGATCGGATCAGTTGATTCGATAAGTGGTCCGAATTCGGAATAATATCTTAAATTTGATAATGATCCGAAGAAGACATAATTAACTTAGGTATAATACGCAAAATGATGTCGTTTAAGATACTCCAAAACGATGTCATTTTGCATATTAAATAAAAGAAAAAAAATCGATCGGATTAGATTTTATCCGATCCGATCCAAAATCCGTCAAACCGCTACCACTACATTCGATCGGATCAAATAATCATATCTGATCCGATGTCCACCCCTAAGCAAAACTTCGCAGGTTTCCATTTGAGGCGTGACAACGAACTCATGTCAATCATGAACCATATGGTTTGTTGAAAAAGGTAATGGATAAAATAAAGAAAAGAATTTGTTGAGCCTTTCTTCCCCAGGGCAAATGAAGCTTTCAGTCTCATCTTCATCCTTGCTTTGGGACTTTATTCCTAGCCCGACTTCTACTAGAATCTAGACTTTTGAAACAAGAAGATCGAGAGCATCCTTCGCCCATTTATCAAGATGCGGAGGTTCAGAGTGAGTGAGGTGGTGATACAAAGGGATTGAAATACTAGCGGCTTGCTTTCTAGTCAAGGCGTTAGCGGAGATGGAAAGCTTAAGGGATAATATATAAATGAGAGATCACGAACCAGAAGGTGAGCTACGCACGTTCTTCTTAATCAATTAGAGTCTAGCTATGAGAGATTCCTGTTAGACAGTAATGACCCATAGCGTCACTATTTTGTAAATGATATTGTATTATTGTACAAAATTAACTATGTAGTAATGAAATTGCCTTTTACCGTTTTGTAATTATTTACTTTGATATATAAATGGTAAAAGTCCATATGATTAGTTCCGGATTGTGATGATATGAGACGGTATCAATCCATAAAGGTTTAATCATTAAATATCCCTAGTCGTAGTATTATCGAGATTGGACATCGATAATGCGGAATAGACTAGTACTGCACTTGTGCATGTTGTGAGGGCACAACGGCATAGTTCTCATATATTTAAGTACTGGATACTTATGCAAGTGCGGTAGGAGGTTGTGTTTTACCGATGGTACGGAAAACAGCTTCGCTCTGGATAGACCCCGCGGAGTCCCATTGGTAGTATGTCTGCGTGTCTATGGGAGTCCGCTTCAGGGTAGGTGCATATGATCTTAACCTGAGACTTGCATCGCTAGTACTTACGACAATCGGTAAACTTTAGTTTTGGTGGTCCAGGGCTTTAACGGGTTTTCTGTGTACACCTCTTCTGGGTTTATCGAGAATCGTAGTGTATTGGGTGTGATGTCAAGATGGAAGTATCACTTCAGACATATGGAGATGATGATCGCGAGGGATACAGAACTAGTACTCTATAATGGTTGCAACCATCGGGATAATATGACTAGGTCAGGATTATCCGATTCAAAGAGACTGGTTGTTTGATGTCCGATATGTGTATCGTACGGGGCATACACATCTCCAGCCCCAGGCCTTACATGTGATCATCAGATACTGGTTCGATATACACTATACTACGGTATACTACGCCTGTTATAGATCTTATATTCCAATAAGAATATTTCTAGAGAATTGGGTAGACATGGCGTTTTGCTAGAGGCTAACCTTGTCTTGTAAATCGGTAAAAACGTAGTACTTGGTACGTACGTGTTCGGATAGTTCGACAACCGGATTTACTGCCAACATATCTAGAGATCTCTTGGGTTCGCTTCCCGAAGATTCACCAATGACGTATGATTCAAACTCGATTAATCTTGGATTAATTACGGAGAGACTTTATCTTGGATAAAGTACTATATAAGAGAGAGAACGATTAATTTGGAATTAATCGTAAAATTATTATATTCGATATAATAATCGAAATTCGATTTCGACACGAAAATTAAAATTAGATTTTAATTCGGGCAAACGAGTTAATTTAGAATTAATTCGTTAGCGACGTAAATAATAATTTCGCTAGGCGCAATTATTTATTTAAATTCGATTTAATTAACGTCGCGACGTAAGTTCGGTATTTCGGAAATATCGAACCCGAACGCGTGAGTGCACCTGGGCCCACTTTCATTTGGAAACGTGTGGGGCCCACATGACACATGTCATTATATGCATTATTTAATTATTGATGCATTGCATGGAGATAGTGTACAATGCACTCAAGGGTTTTGCATGGAAATTGAGTGTTTGACACTCTAAGCCATTGCATGATTTGTGTCATAAGTTTATTATTAATTAATAAATATTATGGCATAAATATAAATTGATTTTTGTAACAAAAAATCAGATCTCTCCTCTCTCTCACATTGCCGAAAACTTCACTGCAGTTTTGGCTCTCCACTTTTCTGTTTTTGTTGCAAAAACTTGAAGAATTTGTGCATGTTTGGAACATAAAATACACATCTTTGGCTAGCACGATCAAGGGATCATACAAAAGTGTTATGGGAAACTCATCTTAGAGCTTGGAAGGATCAAAAATTGCTTGGAGCTTCTCTTTTCTGTTTGGCCGAAACCCTCACTGCACAAAGGAGAAATTTTTGTTTCATCAACGCATCCGCATTCCGATCTTTGTGAGTATGATTCCGCCATACTTCAATATTGTTCATTCATTTATATGTTTTGCTTGTTCTTTTGATCTTGGGACATGGATTAGATTTTCCAACAATGGTATCATTGAGCTTAAAGAACATGCAAATATATTAGGGTAATATTTGGGCAAAATTGATTGAAGCATGATTTGATGATTTTGATTGATTAAGTATGCTTAAATGTATGTTACATTATGTTATACATTATCAATTTCATGAAAAATAAATTGGATTAATTTTTCCCCTCTTGGAGAGGCTTGGCCGAATACTACCTAGACCATGGAGATGATGATTTGTTGTTTATAAGATATTGGATGACTTTAAACGAACATAAAATGACGATTTGTGATTCGTTGGATTGAAAACGAAATCGGTAATTTTTCATCACCTTGGCCGAATGCATGGAAGAAGATTAGGGACTTGATTTTTTGATTAAATAATGTTGGACATATATTTAAGATAAAAATATGATTAATGGATTAATTTGATATTTTGGGAATATTGATTTAAAGGATTAATCATGATAATACACTTTATTAATTAAGTTATAAAATTTGGAATTTTAAAATTTGGTTAATTGGGCTTAATTTTGAATTGGGCCTAAAACTATTATATTTGGACATAAATGGGCTTGGTTGGGCCAAGTAGATTTGGACCATTTGGATTGGATCCAAAATGGGCCTAAATCACACACCATTTAAGTCCAAATGTAATAAATGGGCTTTTATGTTTAATTGGGCCTTATGGGCTTGATATTGATTTTTATGGCAAATGAGGGTGATTCCTTATTGGGCTTGGAATTGGGTTTGACCCACATTGACCAAGGCCCAAGCCTAATGTAATCAATAGAAAGCCCATCGGACTTTAATTAAACGAACATTAGATGTTAGTTGGGCTTTGAGACCCAATAGTACTAGATTTGGAATCTAAGTTATAAAAGCACAATAAAAGTGTAAATATTTAATTTAGAATTAAATAAAAGGATTAGTATTGAATACGACTTAAATTGGATTTAACGAGTAGTTCGATATAATTCGTGAATTCATACTATAAGTATTTATTCTCAAAACGAGTTGGACTCGCGCAAATGCAAACAATTGTTTGAACATTGTATTGTCACCTAATTAAAGACTAATTAAATGGATTTGATTGGTTGTATAACATGCCTTGAATGAATGAATGTGGATGTGTTGTATGAATACTGTATATCGGATGGATATTAGAAGGGAAGGGTAATTTTAGAAATTATTGTAAATTTGGAATTTATAATTGGACCTGCGTGTCCAGCCTTATCTCTTTATCTCTTTGTATTCTCTTCTCACCTAATTCCCCTCAATGTAAATGAGGTTTCTCTTATTGTATTATGTAATTGGGTAGAAGTAGAATAGTGCTAGCGGGGAGAGAAAGGAGTGATTTGTTCTAGGAACAAGTTGTTTATATATCCATCCGCATATCACTATTACTTTACTTTACGCGCTTTATGATGTTTTAGAAGCATGCTAAGGGTGTATGATGATGAGACCTAACAAAGATAAATTAATTGGTTGCCAATTACGCGAAAAATCCCTCAAACAATATTAAGCGATTTTCCTTCCGTTGATGATTCTTTCTCAAGATCCGAAATTGGCATTGGTTTGTTGGCCAAAGTCAAGACCTTTGTCAATTGAGGATGTGTTTGAATCATGAGAGTTTTGTTCCACATCGGTGTCCTGTCCAAGTTGTGATTTGTTGGCCAAAGTCAAGATCACTTCTTGTCCATCGACATTGATTACGAAACTTTCCTCGTCAATGGGTCCCGCTTAACTGGAATCATTAGGTTTGTTGTGCCAAAGCCAAGGCTTAGTTGATTCAGAGGAAATGGTTAGGAAAATGTATTGGATACATTGACATATGTATTAGATATATATGTTTCGGACTTGGATGTCCACCTACCGGATCTAGGAATTGGATGGGATCCAATTGATCTTCGAGATCTACCTAGTTAAATATCATACAACTTGTTGGCCAAAGTCAAGGTTGTGTGTTATTTAACGGGATCCTAGCCCACTAGGAAATTGGATTTCCCGAGTACTCAACAGAGGGTTAGAGACTTGTAGAAAATAGTGGGAGGCTAGTATTGAATTTTCAATTTCATTCAGATACTTAGCTTTACGCGCTTAAAAAAAATATAATATATATATTTATTTCGTCAATATTTTAACAATTAGTTGGACTAATAAAATGTTATTTTTCTTGTAACAGTTTGACTGTACCCATATATCGTTAACTCGATAGTTTGGACTATCGTAGTTAAGATGGCAAGCAGGTAAATGTCCGAGACATCATCATGGGTGACAATGTCTTTAAGGGGACAAACTTCGCTGATTGGGAAATGAACCTAAGGATAGTCCTTGGGGCGGAGAGGATACTGTATACGATACAAAGACCTCTCGGGCCTAAGCCCACTGAGCCACTTGAGCTGGAGTTATGGAAAACTCACAGTGATGATTGTGACACGGCTCAGTCGATCATGCTTGCTTCAATGATTCAACACTTCATCACCGCCAGAATAGGGACTTGGATCCTTATAATATGATGGCAAGATTGCAAGATCTTCACCGCACTAATAAGCGGATGGCAAGGTACGAGTTGGTGAAGAAAATCTTTCGCTCCCGTATGACTGATGGTAGTTCTGTTGAGGTCCATGGGACTCAAATGATAGCCGATCTTGATCAATTGGCTAATATGGGTATAGTCTTGGAGGCTGAGCTGGCTATAGATGTAATTCTACAGTCACTACCCGATACTTGGAAACAGATTGTCATAAACTACAAATTGATGAATTCAGATGATACTCTTGGAGAGTTTTGTCGATTCTCAAAGAGTCAGAGAAAGAGCTTCTGAAAGGCAACAAGCGCGAGGCGCACTTTGCATCAACATCTCAAACGCCGAAAGCTGGCTCAAGGCAACTGGGGGTGTTAAGAAGAAAAAGCATAGAAACAAAGGCAATGCCAAGTCAACAAAGGCTTCTGGGAAGCAAGGGACAAGTCTCAAGATGTTTGCATGAAATGCGGCAAGAAAGGTCACTGGAAGCGTGACTGCCGCATGAACAAGGGACATAAGAGGATATACAGGCGGGCAATGTTGGTTTCTATAATATGTCCCAAGGAAAGATTAAGCATATATGAAATACAACAAAGAATATATATAAACATGAAGTATGGCGGAATCATACTTACAATATCTTGTGATGAAGAAAATCAAGCCAAGATGGAAGCTCCAAGGTGGATGATTTTCGGCCAAGGTGAAAGATGTGGAAAGCTCCAAGCTTTGAGTATTCCAAGCTCTATGATGGTTTCCCTATCACCTCTTTTGATCCCTTGAAAGGTGCTAGCCTTGCATGTGAGGAGATGTTCCAAACAATCACACTTTCTTCAAGCTTTTGGCAACCAAAATGAAGAAGATGAAGACTAAAAACTGCATGCAGTTTTCGGCCAAGTGAGAGAGAGAAGAGAGATTTTCTTGTTGTTCTTCTAATTGATTTTTGATACCAAAAATCAATTTATATTTATGCCATAATTTTATAAAATAATAAATCTATGACACAAGCCATGCAAAGGCTTAGAGTGTCAAACACTCAAATTCCATGCATAACATTAGAGTGTATTATACACTAT
>SKCR01009692.1:0-22265 GCA_019454045.1 Zanthoxylum bungeanum
AGATCATAAAGCCCTTGACAGTTCCAAAATATGCTTTAGGAGAAGGTACGCCTCAGCTCAAAACCTACAATCAGAATCCATCCGACCAAAACTTTAGCTAAAATTTTCCTCCGTAATCAAGCCTTTGTTGCTTCCTGATTTGTGTGGATAAAGAAAGATGCCAAAACTCTCAATTCTTATAGATAATTGAAGTCCAAAGAGATGCCAATAACACTTTTATTCCAGAATTGCAGTAAAAATCATTTTTACTTTGAAAGATAATTGATTTAAAGCTCGATGGCACCTCTTATTCCTGACGAGAGAAAAAATACGAAAGGTTTTAATTTGATTGAAATCTTGGACTGCAGCTTGGTTTTTATTTTGTTGTAGTTAGAGCAGCAGACCAATATTTAAAGGGCAATTTCAGATATATCATATATTGTCATTAAATAGAGTAATTTGTTTATTTCTTAATTTTTTTTTTTTCTTAATTTTTTTATTGTGATAGATCATTAAAAGACTATGAATGGAAGGCAGTAAGCCAACTGTCAAAAGTTTTAAATATTTATATTACATTTTCATGAACTAGCCATATAGAACGGTGAATTGTAAATATATTATTACATTCAGTAAACTTGTATACTGTCATTTGAAGAGCAAAATGGAAGCACATCATCATCCAAAAGATTGTGACAAAAAAAAAAAAAAAAAAAAAAAAAAGGGGTTTATTTGCGTTGGTGGATCTATTTATAGTTTGAGATATTCAACGGATGGTAAATATATTTTATCACCACTCATCTTGCTCGAACCCTCCATCCTCTCCTCTTACTTGTACATCTTCAATCAAATCATGACCCCATCTCGACCAATTTCGCATTGATAAGGGCGGGGGTTTCCATCCAGTTCTATAAAAGATTGTTGAATTAGTGCATTTGTGCACTCTTTTCATAATCAGATCGGTGATCGAATTGGTAATATAAAAGATTTAATAGATTATTAGTTCGATCGATGGTTGAGCCGTTTCCGAAAAATCTGAGAGAACTGACTAACGTCATAAATAATTTTATTTAATTAAAAATTTTAAAAAATATAAAGTTTAATTTTTTGTTTTGAATTAGTTCGGTCATGTTCGCCGATTTTGACCAATTTTTTTCCGAATCAATTTTTAACTTTTTGTCCGGAACAAATAGACCTCGCCACCAGTTCGGTTCCGTTTTTTTTAATTAATTTAAAATTTTTTTTTATTTTTTAAAAAAATAAAAATGGGATTTCCAATTTTTATTTTAAAATTATTAATTTGAATTTCTATTACATAAAATTAAAAACCTAAATTGAAAATAAAATTAAAGAACTTGAATTTAAATTTTTAAAAACTTAAGTTGCTTACTTATCCACTATGGATGAGAGGAATTAAAACTTACGTATTTCCATTACATTTTTTAGATAGTTCCATATTATAATTATTTACTCATAATCATTATATGTGTCTGTTGTTGATCCTTTAGCTCTCGTTCTGTTTGCACTTGCAGATGCATTGTCGAACAAGTCTTCAAAGTCATCGGTGACATCTTCTTATTGTCTCATCAGCTCGGGTCCACTCATCCACACATAGTCATTAGGCCAAAAGGTTCCAACCGGAACCGTGGAACCAAATGGTTCCCGTTAGAACCGTTGGAACTGTTCGATTCTGTTTGGTTCGACTATGGTAGAATCCTAACCGAACCGAAAATAATCTGGTTCCAGTTCCGGTTGGAATCAGAATCAACTGGTTCCTACCGGTTCGATTCCGAACTGAAATCGTGACCGAGTCTAGGATCATACTTATGACCGGTTCCCGATTGGACCAATTCACCATCCGGTCCGGTTTTAATAACAGTGCAATTATGTGCACATATATAGGCATCTATTGTGATGTTGATTTGACATTATGTGCACATATGGCATCTAATTATGGTTGTAGACTTAACAAAAAGTACATATAAATATAGAGAAAACATGTGTTTATAAAATTGGATCTGGTAGGTTCAACCAATTAATTCAGGAACCGATCGTGAATTTATTCCGGCTAAATGTAAAAAAATGATTCGGAAAAAATCGGCCAAAATTGGTGAATAGGATCGGACCGGTTCAATTTTTTTAATTTTTAATTTTTTATTTTTTTTGTAATTTTTAATTAAATAAAATTATTTATTACGTAAGCTGGTTTTGTCAGATTTTTAGGCACGGTTCAACCGATTGAGCCAATAACTCATTAAATCTTTTACATCATCGATTCAATTATCGATCCGATTCTGAAAATATCGAAAAAAAAAAAAAAAAAAAAACTAAAGGAAACGATGGGAAAAATCTAGGATGGCAGAAAAAAGAATGGCTTATTTATTTTCATTTACGGTGATGGTATGGTGAGGATAACAATATAACATATATTCTTGAAAAGTAATAGATTTCAGTGGTCCCTCGTCCACTTAGTGGAGTGACAAAGACATCGCTGCTTGTTATTATCATTGGAATTTTGTTTGCTTCATCTCGTGAACATGTTTTGGATCTTGTGACTGCCCTGTAGTTATGGCTGAAAATAAACCCAATCATTTGATTCGATATCGATTCGTTAAATAAATAAATTACTCAAATTCAAAAATAATAGTTCGATTATTAAACGTAAATGACTCGTAAAAACTCGACTCGACACGTTTTTGACTCGCGAACACTATTCGAAATAAACTTGACTTAGATCGTATTGACACAACTCAACTATATATGTATGTATGTGTATGTATTATAGATCAAAATATTTGAATTTGTAGAGAAATTATTTAAAATTTGATTAAGTAAATAATTTTTTTTTTAAATTTATCGAGTTAAGCCGAGCCGAGCCGAATGTTTAGTAATAGAATTCGAGTCAAGTTCGAGCCTTTTTTTTTAATGAATCGAGTTCGAACGACACATAAAGCTCGATTTGAGTTTTAGCCAAACTTGAGCTCATATAAATACTTCTAGAGCTGAGTCGAACCGAGTTAAACACTACTCGACTTGTTACACCCTTACTTGTAGTGGATTCTTGTTTTCTTGGGTACAAAATTATTTATCTATTTATTTGAACAAACTATATATGTTTATATATTTAAGAGAGAAAAAAGAACTATGCATGTTTTGTTGGAGTTGGTGGTCAGCGTGTCAAATTTTGTTGTATTTATTGTAAATACGATGTACATTTTATTTTATATGAATAAAATTGAGTAATTTTCATCAATATATTATATTATATGGTAAAAGCGTAAAATACCTTAGAATGAATAGTTGTGACGTAATTACAAAAGCGCCGCAATTGTTACTGAGAAATGTCACAATATAATTCATTCTTTAATTGTTCTTAGTCAAGGTTTACATGCTTGGTCATTTAGTAAACTCGTGAGACCGGTACGTGTCATATATTAGAATTGTTCTAATGGTTTATCTCAGTAAATCATGAGTCTTGGAAGACTCATATAGACACATAGGTATTTATTGGATAAATACTGAACGACTCATTCGAAGATTCCTGATAGATGGTACATTAACGTCAATATGAATCTTTACGAGTCGAATAGCATATTAGCTCCTTTGACTTGTGATACCACTGTGGATATGTGAGACATCCTCCTTACTTTGATGACAGTCACGTCAACGATCTTTTAAGATCAGACCTCCGTCTTTTCGTCTGGTATAGACTGATACTCATGATATCCTGTGATGTATACAGAGAGGATCTTTATGAGTCGAATAGCAAAGGAATCTTTACGAGTCGAATAACATATTAGCTCATTTGACTTGTGATACCACTATGGATATGTGAGACATCCTCTATACTTTGATGACAGTCATGTCAACGATCTTTTAAGATCAGACCTCCGCCTGTTCGTCTGGTATAGACTGATACTCACGATATCCTGTGATGTATACAGAGAGGATCTGTCAGTCCCGTGTACTGGATTTAAGTGACCAATTTGTGATTCTTTGAAATCCTTGGCCGATGTATGATTCGAAAAAGAGTTCCGAATATTTATTGAAGAATCATAATTATGTCGTGACACAAGAATTATTCATAGCGGAGATTTGACGTTTAATCTATATCTCCGAAACAATTCGAATAACCTATGACAGATGAATTATATATATGCAATGACTTCGACTTGGATGGTTCAACTCGATTATTTGTGGTCGTCGTAATTTATGAGTGGATAAATTACAGACATGGAAATGGTTTCCGTGACAGATAAACGTGAACCTAGAGAGTCTCACAATATGAAGTGTACTTGTTGAGCACTTGGGCAATTAATTATGGATAATTCAGATTATTCATAATTTACACACACGTATTAAATAATGTGTATTTGTATAAGATACATAATTTAGATTAGATACACATTATTAACCAAATGGATTTTGACACTTGTTTTATTATTATTATTATTAATTAATTAAATTAATAATGATAAAATGGAAGAATATTCTTGGAATATTTTCCATAATTATTATTTTGTCTTTTTGTTAATTAGATAAATAAATAAGTTAATTTATTTATTTATTTAGATAAGAATATTATTGGAATATTCTTATTTAAATGGCAAATCGTGATTTGCTAATCCATGAGTTTTGAACACATGGATTTCTTTGACAAAAATTAAAATAATTACTTTTTGATAAGATCAAATTTATGACAAAATAATTGGGCCAATTGTTAAAGCAATTTTGACCAAATATTGCAAGAAAATTCGGCCATGTAGGGTTTTAGTAGAAAATGAAATTGTTTCATTTTTTTTTATAATCTGATCACTTCTCATGTGTTGAGAACAAAAGGAAAAGAGGGGTTAGGGTTTGAGAATTAATGAACCAACACCAAAGGAGAAGAAATTAAGAAAAGTGCAGCTTGGAATTAAGGTAATAAAAAGTTCCCAATTTCTAATTTCTTAGTTTTTGTTTCTAAAGCATGAAAATATATATTAGATATGTATTTTGCATGACTTAAAAATATATGTATCTTGGATATGTATATGGATAAAATTTTTTGGTGTTGATTGGTTAATAACCTTAATAGTTTTCCTTATTAGCATGTGTTTTAAGATTAATTAGGGAATTAATCTCAAAATTTAAAATTGCCATTCTAGAATGATATTACCATTCTAATATTGCCTAGAATTTTCTTGAGGCTTGAGGCTTTATGTTGTGATGATTAAATTTTTGTGTGAAAATTAATTATTAATTTGTGAATAATTGAATTTAGGCATGAAATAAAGAGAGAAAATAATAAACTGGATCAGATCTGATTTGGTCCCTTAAAACAGAATATTTTTCATGGAAAAGTATGTTATTTGGATGATTTTGGATGTGTATTGGGTGGTGGATTCATTCCAGAAATTGTTTTCAGGGTGAAAACGAAGAAGAAAACGGTGAAATTCGCGTCGAAACGGGCTTGTTAAGTCGCGGCTGTGAACCCAGCGAACTGGGCACTATTCGGTCAGTCCACTGGCTGACCGAACACTGCCCAAGTGACTGGGTTGCCTCGGCTCAGCTGTTGGTCAACCGGTTTGACCGTTTTCCCTTTACGCGTAGTATTTGTCGAAAATATTTTCCTATAATAATTCATCATGTAACGAAATATATTATGTTATTAAATGTTAATAAATAATATATTTAAATTTATTTGGGTGAATTAAAAATATTTGATATTTATTAATTCGCTTGGAAATTTTTTAAAATGTTTAAAAACTATTTTCACCTTTCCACGGTGCCCCACCGCTGTGCATTCCCCAAAAAATGGTATCAGAGTGTTTGATCCCACATCCAAAATAATTTGTTCATGCCTTAAATATTTTATATTTAATTCAATTTATTTTACATATGCTTGAGAATTAATTGATTGGATCAATTAGTTTGGCTGTTTGACAGTTTTGTAAAATCCCCATAATAAGGCTTTGTGTTTTGTGAGTGTATTGTACACTAATGGGTTCGTCTCGCCAATACAGATGTAAATATTTTTCCTGATACCGTGGTGGTGTCTGCCAAAGCAGTGCAGCTATGGTTAATGGAAATTTATTTATACCGGTAAAACTTATTTGATAAGAAACTAATTCGAGCAAAGTGCATATCGATAGATGCCAAAGCAGTGAGGTAGTGCATAAGTACCTTGGGTATGTTCATTGACGAGTATTGCCTTGAATACGCCCCATCCAATAGATGCCAAAGCAGTGAGGATTGGTAACGATTCAGGACCTATTTTGAAGAGTCACATTGGATGTGATTGGTAATTGTTACCTACTTTCAAATATATTTGGGCACAATATGCCAAAGCTGTGTATTTAAATATATTTGTGAGGTCTACTTCATGCTATAAAATTTAATTTAATTTTTGAATTCTCGTATTTTATTTGAAGATTGTCAATTTATGTAAAATAGTGGGAGGGCATCCTTATATTAAAAATCCATGATATGTTGGATGTTTTGTGATATTGATGAAATTACTTTTATTTGTTAACTCTTGTTTCTTTTGTTAAATTTGTGATGGCAGCGCTACTACTTTCTCTAATCCATTTGCACGTGTCTTGGACGCGAACAAACTGACTGGTCCTGAGAACTTTAGTGAATGAGAATTAGATCTTAAGATAGTCTTGAGATCAGAGAAGTTGGGTTATGTGCTGGATAATCCAGTGCCACTGGATATTGCACCAGAGTCCTCACCTGAAGAGAGCGAGACATTTCGGAAATGGAGAGATGATGATCTGAGAGTCAGGTCACTCATTTTATGTACTATGTCTTCTGATCTAAAGAGGCAATATGCTGATATGCCTGACTCCTATATCATTATAACTCAGCTTCGAGAGTTATTTCTAAACCAAGAGCATACCCTGGTGTATAGAATCTCCGTGGAATTATTCCACGCTCGTTTGGCTGATGGCAAGCCAGTGAGTCCACATGTCCTGCACATGATGGATCTCATTGAGTAGCTTCGAAAGTTTGACTTTCAGCTGAATGAGACATTGGGCAGTGATTTGATTCTTGGCTCACTCCCACCGACGTATTCCCTGTTCATTATGAACTTCAACATGCATGGTATTCGTTGTTCCTACAGTTAGTTGCATAAGATGTTTCAGACTGCTGAGGAGGACATCAAGAAGGGTGTGCCGACACTCATTTCGAAGTCCTCTTTGCATAGTTATTCTTAATCTACGAGATCATGCAAGAAGAAGAAAAAAAAGGCAAAGAATACTGGTTCCGGTACTTTTCCCAAAGGAAAGGTTGTGAAGCCATGCAAGTCAAAGAAGAAAGTCGCTGAGGACAAGTGCTACCACTGTGGCAATATTGGACATTGGAGACGCAACTGTCAAGACTAGGGATGGCAATTTTACCCACAAACCCGCAAACCCGCAAAAACCCGCCCGCAATGGGTAGGATTTGGTAAATATATTAGTGGGTGCGGTGCGGGTTTGGTAATTTAAAGCAGAACCCGCTGCGGGTGCGGTGCGGGTTTGGTATTTAAGAAAAAAATGCGGGTATCCGTTGCGGGTATCCATATACCCGCAATATTATTTTTTATTAATTAATATTTTTAGGACAATATAAAAAAACCTTCATATAAAAATAACTAACAAAACCTAAACGTAAAACACTGAAGATTTTTTGCATGACTATTTTTTTTTTCTAATCACACTTGTTAATAAAATTATAATGCAAAAATTTGGATTAAGTTCATATAATCAGAAACGGGAGAGAAGCAAAATAAGCTAGTGTTTGCTGCAACTTCAGTAGTTTTCCTGCTTCTTCATTACACTTACACCACTTGAGCCTTGTAAGCATCACTTTCATTACACTTAGCATAAAAAATATGACCAAAGGTTGATGATTACTTTTTAGCTTATTGTCGATTGAGTTTGCTAATTTAGATAATTATAATTATGAAGGGAAGAACTCGTTTTAATTATGTTTATATGAAAAATAAACATATGGTACTGAGTCTTTCATACATTATGTTATCTATGTACTGTATATACATACATTGCATGTTGTATATGTCAAATGAAAAACAAATGTGAAAATTACAGTTAGCAATTAAAAATAAATTATTTAATTAAAAAAATTATATTATTAAGAACACAAAGTAATTCAATATTTTAAAAACCCGCAAAAAATCTGTTGGGTACCAATGCGGGTTTGGTAATTTATTTTTATATGCGGTGCGGGTTTGGTAATGAAAATTAAAACCCGCAACGGGTATGGTGCGGGTTTGGTAATTTATTTACATATGCGGGTGCAGGTTTGGTAATGGAAAACCCGCACCATACCCTACCCACTGCCATCCCTAGTCAAGACTATATAGCTTCCGTCAGACGGGAGAGAGCCTCCGCATCAGGTATGTTTATTTTCCCCATCATTGATATCTTTTTGGCTTGTGAAGCCATTGGTTCTGGATGGTTTTTAGATTTTGCAAGTCCGACTCACATCTGTAATTTGTTGCAGGGGCTGAGGGTTAGTAGGATGCTTAATCCAAGCGGGATGCAGCTGCATTTTGGAATGTAGATTCTTTATCTGCAGTAGCCATTGGCGAATACGAGATTCATCTATCCAGAGGCAGCATCATTTTGCCAGATTGTGTAGCAATTATTATATCCCTATTTATATTAGATACAAAGGATATCATGTATATATTAAGAATCATTGACCGACGTGATCACATATGTAACGCAAGCGCACATATCGCTCAAGTAGTATAAAAATATCGATCTCACGAGGACTTAATTTCTACTGTTGTTATTAATTATTGATACTATTTATTTACAGGTATCTAATTAAAGGAAGAAGAGATTGATTGCTTGATTGGTTGGCTGGTTGAATGTGGTTTTGCTAAATAAATAAATAAATAAAAGCACAAAAGAAAATATTAAGGAAAATAAACAAAAGACACAAATATCTAGGGTTGTGATTCCACACAATAATATTCTAATGATGAATTGATTCTCTTATATATGTGTAATAAATCAGTTTGTTAACCTGGAACACGAAGATATGCAAAAGCCTATGTCATTGGTCAGACGCAAATACCCAAATAACCCAATTAATCATATGTCTATGTTAACCAAGTTACCTGAATTCATTAAGTTCAAGTTCCAATTATGGCTACCCCCGCCCGACAGGTATATTCCTATCCTGTAAGGAAATCTATTTAGGGTTATATATCCTTAAGGGAGATCGTGAGCTATTGAATCTAAGGTTAAAACCTAAAATCTATTTTCCAAGTTTATTTTAAGTTTACCACATCAATCTTATTGGTGATCAGGCAACAAGAAGCATTAAGCTTAAGATTCAATAAACAAACTTAAGTATTACCCATAATATAATTGAATCAATTATTAAACATGTTAAGATTGTGTTTCATCACTTCCCAAAAATAAAAAGAAAGTGCTGGGGTTAGGGGATCAATATTTAATATTTCAAACCTAGGAATCTCACTTATTATAATATGGAATTTTTCAATATTATCCAATTAAGTCAAACCAGCCATAAAGGCGGTGTTATTACTTGTCCATAAACCAGCCATATAGGCGGTAATCATCTGTCACCTGAAGACCGACCATATAGGCGGTGTCACATTATGTTACATAAATAAAACCAGCCATTAAGGCAGTATCAACTTTTAATCCATGTGATTAGATTACAATTTCCATATTATAAATTAAGTGAGATTGACCTAGATAATCATATTAAATGTTTCACCATTCCCCACAGCGAAATTAAGTATGAAACATAAAATAAAAATAAAACAAATTAACAATTATTAAAACTAGAAATAAAAGTACATAATTAAAAATATAAACAAACTAGATACAGTCCTCAGATCCTTATGTAGAACCCTCTGGAAAGTATGAAAATTGAAAATGAAATCGAAATGAATTTATAGGCAAAATTTCCTCTGGCACGTCGCGATGCGCAAGGGTCTGCATGTCGAGACGGTTGAGCTGGCAACACGGCAGATACAATTTCTTCTGGAGGTGACACGTGGCATGCGGTAAATGTTCGGTCCACTGAGAAATTGACATGTGGCGACGAGGAGGGAGTTTGAGTCGCGACGCCTGACGTGGCATGACATGTGGCAATGACGTGGCAACATATGGCGCTGACGTGGCAACACGTGGCACGCGGTGAATGTGGTCCATTAGGATGATAACACTTGGCATGCGTGGTGTCGGTAACATGTGATGGTGACACGTCTCCGGCGTACGTTAGCAGATTTACTGTGATTTTGACATGTGGCATGCGCATGTTAGCAAGTGCGCATGATAGCAGACTTCTCTGATTTTGACACGTGTCCGGCGCAAGTTAGCTGTATCTGGCGCACATTAGCAGATGATGCATTTTAGCAGACGTCGTATTTTAGTAGGAAATTTACATTTTTGTCATTTTTGTCCGTTTTTCGATGTTTTATCCCCGAATTGCTTCTAGGGAGTCCTGAAATTTCATTTATCTACAAAATAACATAAAACACATTAAAACGTTCATTAAACCCAAGAAACTAAATAAAATATTAGGTTAAAGGAGCGGTAAAATGTGATATATTTTTCGCTCATCAATCGTTCTATGTATATATATGATATGAATGATGTTTTGTTAGGCAAATGTTCAAATTCACAAGGTCGTTATATTTTGCATGCCATTAGAGTTGTTTATGAAATTTGGGATAATAAACTTAAAAGATCTGAAATAACTGATACTGAATTTTGGCATATGCGGTTAGGTCATATAGGTATATGATACCTAACCTAGTTGGTTAAGAATGGTTTGATGATAATCTAACCATACAATCTTTTCCAACTTGCGAATCTTATATTTAGGGTAAAATGACCAACGCCTCATTTACTGGTGTTGGACATCGGGCCACTGACTTATTGGAGCTCGTTAATAGTGATGTATGTGGTCCTATAAGTCACACTGCTCATGGTGGTTTTTCTTACTTCGTAACATTAACCGATGATTTATCACGGTATGTTTATGTTTATTTGATGAACATAAATCAGAAATCTTTGAAAAGTTCAACGAATTTCGAAACGAAGTAGAAAAATAAACTGGTAAATTCATCAAATGCTTTCGATCAGATCGATGCGGTGAATATATGAGGAGTGAAATTATCGAGTATCTTAAAGAGAATGAGATTCTCGCTCAATATACTCCTCCGGGTACTCCACAGCACAATGAAGTATCTGAAAGGAAAAATCGGACTTTATTGATATGGTTCGATCTATGTTGAGTTTTACAGATCTACCTTACTTTTTGTGGGGGGGTATGCTCTTCTTACTACTACACATCTGTTGCATAAGGTTCCCTCTAAAGCTATTCCTACTATTGTGATGTATGCCATAGAGCTTCATGTAATGTAAACGGCTTTATGTGTTTTTGAAATAAAATGATGTATTATTCATTTATCAAAGTGTTTGTTTAATTTTCGCATATTATAAATTATCTAGATTACCCTAGATTACTTATGTGCCTTTAGACTTAGTGTATGAGTGTCATACACAAGAGGATTTAAGTCTGAAGTTAGTAACCTTAAATAGTCCATAGAGAGAAAACAAAGCGGGTACTTATTTGTGGTTTATCTATAGCTACGGTCCATTCTATATTTGTATGGCGACCTTAATCCGGGATCGTCCATGTATAGACATGAGAATGGAAGAACCTTGTATGATGTGATCATATAGGACTGGACCTAGATGGAAATGACTTTCTTATAATATCCGTTAAACAAAGAAAATCATTTCGATCTATTAGATGGTCATATATAGATTGATCTTAATCCTGAGTGTACTACGAACTCCTGCATGGCAGGGTATGTCATTTGATTTACAAAGGTGAGGTTGGTGTAGCAGTCCCGACCAATAGCTACGTACTTTGGGGGCATGGTCTGTTGTGTAGATGGGAACGTTTTACATAGATATGAAGTTCATTCCTTCTTGCGAGATGTAGAGGAGTATCTTTCTTGAGGGTTGATTCGTTAGTTGAACGATTAAAGCGCTCAAGTCTTTCGATTACGAATAGAAAGATTAAAATTCATAATCATTATGAATAAATCGTTCATTAGAGAATAAATGGTACTTGAGATAAAAATAATTAGAGGGGTATAACGAACATTATGACCCGGCTCTAATTACGAGATACTCGTGAATGGTTAATCTATATGTAGTGACTATATCGATGGACACCGACTTGGTTCGGCTTAATATATCATCTGCGGCAATGAGAGTGCAACTTCAGGTTCTTAGTGGCATAACCCGGAGTTAATAATTCAGAATAATTAATCAAGAGCTTAATTAATATTTCGAGATTATTGGAGCTCGGAACCATTTATCCATTTGGTCCCCGTGCTAGCTCGATATACTATAGCGGATTTAATATAATTGGATAGTCCAATTATATACTCACAAAGGTATAAATATTATTAATAATATTATTTTGTCACACTTGAAATTTTATATTAAAAGTTAATATATGGTTATATTAAATATTTGATATTTAAACACATGTTATTTAATTATATTTGATATTATTAAATGAAAGGTTAAGTTAGTAATTTCTAAATTTTGGGTTTTGGAAACCCTTGGATTTAATTTAGAAGTTACAAGTTTTTAATAGGCATTTAACCTTTTGTTTTGTAACATCTTTTTCATGATGGAAAGTAAATATTGATGTTACAAAATTTTTTGATTACACACATGTGTTGGCCGAAATTTACATGGTGTAGAAGGGGAAGGGTTTGTTTTATTAGTAAAATTAACCCTAAGTATAAAAAGGAAAATTATTTCTTTTTGCTTAAGCCTTCATTCTAACCCTAGCCTCCATCTTCTTCTTGTTCATTCTCTCTCAAAAGTTGAGACAACTAAAAGAAAGAAAAAGAAGAAATTAAAAACAAATATCAAGTGTGTTTAAATCTCTAAATCGTTTAGGGATTTTTTTGTGAGTCTTCCCACACAAGTTTCCGTTGGTAACGAGATATAGTTCGGAAGACTTTGTGGTGTCGAACAAATCTTCATATTCATCTCATTCTTGTTGTTCACGGCAGTGAGCATTGCTTTTGCTCATTGCCGCCCCTATACTTGGTGAAACAGAACTCGGTTTGGTTTCGTTTTAATCCAATTTTTTTTGGGAACATTTTGTGATGTTTGGGACTATGTTGGGGTTGTTTTCAAGTGAAAAATCAGAACAAAAACACAGCTGCTTTCCACGCATTTCAGGGGCTATTTCTGCAATGCGTTGGGCGCGAATCGAGTCTAAAACAGTCTAGTTTTTATCCAGATGTTCGGGACTGTTCGGGGAATGTTCTGGGGCTGTTTCGGGGCTGGAATTTTGTCTAAAACAGAAGTCAAATTTCAGTGGTGGTAGCAGTAACATTCGGCAGTTCAAAGGGGAATGGCAGAAAAAAATTTCAAGTCTGATCTGTGTGCCTATACCATTTTTGCGCTACGCAAGGAAAGAGTTTCCTACACCTACCACTCCATATGAGATATGGGTTGGTAGGAAACCTAACCTTAATTATATAAGGGTTTGGGGTTGTCTTGCATACGTCAATGTGATGTAACAGGATAAACTTTTGCCTCGAGGGTGAAAATTTAGGTTTGTTGGATATCCTTCGAATCCAAAGGATATCAATTCTATGAACCCGAGCATCGAAATGTGTTCATAGCTCGTTTTGCCAAATTTCTTGAATAAGAATTTTTGGCAGAAGGTGGTAATCATAGAAAGGTTGAACTTGATGAAGTCCAACCCATAGATGACAGACCGATAGAGGAATCACAGGTTCAGACGGAAGCAGAACCTTCTAGTTCCACTCTCCGTAGGTCTACTAGGATATCGAGACCTCCTGAGCGTTTGTATTTGATACAAGACAAGAGTCTCGATATACTCCTTGTTGAGGAGACTGATCTGATACCTACAGAGAAGCACTGTTAGACATTGATTCCGCTAAATGGCAGGAAGCCATGAATTCCGAAATGGACTCTATGCACCATAATCAAGTATGGAACTTGGTTCCGCTTCCTGAGAGAATTGTTCTCGTAGGTTGTAAATGAGTTTACAAAAGGAAGCGATAGCTTGATGGGAAGGTTGAAACCTTCAAAGCCCGTCTGGTTGCTAAAGGTTACACTCAAAGGCCATGTGTGGACTATGATGAAACCTTTTTACCAGTAGCGTTGCTAAAGTCTATTAGGATTTTATTAACTATCGATGTTAACTATGATTATGATATTTGGTAAATGGATGTCAAAATGGATTTTCTTAATGGATTTCTTGATGAAGAAATCTATATGGAATAGCCGGAGGGTTTTGTCTCCAGCCAAAATTCTGGCATGGTGTGTAAGCTTAAGAAGTCCATTTATGGACTTAAACAAGCTTCACGGAGTTGGAATCTTTATTTTGATGAAGTAATCAGATTGTCTGGTTTTCTCAAAAATGAAGAAGAACCTTGTGTTTATAAGAAGGTTAGTGAAAGTATGATAGTGTTCTTGGTGCTTTATATTGACGACATCTTGATTATTGGAAATGATCTTGGAATGATGTAGGGTGTTAAAGCATATCTCTGTAAAAACTTCTCCATGAAAGACTTGGGTGAAGCTTCCTATATACTTGGTATAAAACTCTATAGAGATAGAAAAAGGAATCAGATTGGGTTATCTCAATCTTCGTACATAGATAAGATCCTAAAAAGGTATAATTTTAGCAATTGTAAAATTGCTAATATACCTTTTCGAATGACATTCATCTTTCGAAGAAGATATGTCCTCAGACGGAAGATGAAAAGGCTAGAATGTCTAGTCAACCTTATTCATCATACTTGGGAAGCATCATTTATGCCATGTTATGTATGAGACCAGATATCAGTCATGCAGTAAGCGTTACTAGCAGATATCAGTCAAATCTAGGTAACGACCATTGGATGGCCGTTAAACATATCCTAAAGTATCTAAAATGTACTAAGGATAAGTTTCTTATTTATGGAGAAGGTGATTTACAGATAAGAGGATATGCAGATTATGACTTTCAGTCAGATCCTGATGATAGAAAGTCTACCTCAGGTATTGTATTTACTTTTAATGATGCTGCAGTCAGTTGGAAATGTTCCAAACAAGGATCAACATCTGATTCCACCACTGAGGTGAAATATATTACGGCATCAGATGCTGCAAAGGAAGCTGTATGGATTAGAAAATTTATCACTGAATTGGGAGTTGTCCCAAGCATCCATGATTCGATCCCGTTGTTCTGTGATAATAGTGGTGTCGTTGCACAGACAAAAGAACCGAGAGCGCATCGGAAATCGAAACATGTGGAGCGAAAGTACCACATTATTTGTGAGATCATCGCTCAAGGAGATGTTGCCATATGCAAGATATCTGGAGAAGACAACATAGCAGACCCGCTTACGAAGGCCTTGCCTCTGAGACTATATGATAGACATGTAGAGGCGATGTGTATTAGATACCATCAAAATTTTCACTAGAGCAAGTATGAGAAAATATTGGAGTTGGTGTTTGGCACGCCAAATTTTATTGTATTTATTATAAATATGATGTACATTTTATTTTATTATGAATAAAATTGAGTAATTTTCATCAATATATTCTATTATATGGTAAAGGCGTAAAAGACCTTACAATGAATAATTGTGACGTAATTGCAAAAGCACCACAATTGTTACCGAGAAATGTCACAATACAATTCATTCTTTAATTGTCCATAGTCAAGGTTTACATACTTTGTCAGTTTGTAAACCCTGAGACCGGTACATGTCGTATATTAGAATTATTCTAATGAATTATCTTAGTAAACCATGAGTCTTGGGAGACTCATATAGACACGTAGGTATTTATTGGATAAATACTAAACGACTCATTCAAAGATTCCTGATAGATGGTACACCAACGTCAATAAGAATCTTTACGAGTCGAATAACATATTAGCTCATTTGACTTGTGATACCACTGTGGATATGTGAGATATCCTCCGTACTTTGATGACAGTCACGTCAACGATCTTTTAAGATCAGACCTCAGCCTGTTCATTGGGTATAGACTCATACTCACGATATCCTGTGATGTATCCAGAGAGGATCTGTCAGTCCTGTGTACGGGATTTAGGTGGCCAATTTGTGATTCTTTGAAATCTTTGGCCGATGTATGATTCAGAAACGAGTTCAGAATATTTATTGAAGAATTATAATTATGTCGCGACACAAGAATTATTCATAGCGGAGATTTGAAGTTTAATATATATCTCCGGAATAATTTGGATAACCTATGACATAGCGATTATATATATGCAATGATTTCGACTTGGATGGTTCAACTCGATTATTCGTGGTCGTCGTAATTTGTGAGTGGACAAATTACGGACTTGGAAATGATTTATGTGACAGATAAACTTGATTCTAGAGAGTCACACAATATAAAGTGTACTCGTTGAGCACTTGGGCAATTAATTATGGATAATTCAGATTATTCATAATTTACACATGTGTATTAAATAATGTGTTTTGTATAAGATACATAATTTAGATTAGATACGCATTATTAACCAATTGGATTTTGACACTTGTTTTATTATTATAATTAATTAATTAATTAATTATTAATAATGATACAATGGAAGAATATTCTCGGAATATTATTCCATTATATTATTTTATCTTTTTGTTAAATAGATAAATAAATTAATTAATTAGTTAATTAATTTAGATAAGAATATTATTGGAATATTCTTATTAAAATGGCAGATTATTATTTGCTAATCCATGAGTTTTAAACACGTGGATTTCTTTGACAAAAATCAAAATAATTACTTCTTGATAAGATCAAATTTGTGACAAAATAATTGGGCCAATTGTTAAAGGAATTTTGACCAAAAATTGCTAGAAAATTCGGCCATGTAGGGTTTTTGTATAAAATGAAATTGTTTTATTTTGTTCAAAATCTAATCACTTCTCATGTGTTGAGAAAAAAAGGAAAAGATGGGTTAGGGTTTGAGAATTAATCAACCAACACCAAAGGAGAAGAAATTAAGAAAAGTGGAGCTTGGAATTAAGGTAATAAAAAGTTTCCAATTTCCAATTACTTGGTTTTTATTTCTAAAGCATGAAAATATGTATTAGATATGTACTTTGCATGACTTAAAAATATATGTATCTTGGATATGTATATGGAAAAAAAAATTTGGTGTTGATTGGTTAATAACCTTAATAGTTTTCCTTATTAGCATGTGTTTTAAGATTAATTAGGGAATTAATCTCAAAATTTAAAATTATCATTCTAGAGTGATGTTACCACTCTAATATTTCCTAGAATTGTTCTTGAGGCTTTATGTTATGGTGATTAAATTTTGGTGAAAATTAATTAGATTAATTTGTGAATAAATTGAATTTAGGCATGAAAAATGAAGAAAATTATAAACTGGATCAGATCTGATTTGGTCCCTTAAAACAAAATATTTTTTTTAATGGAAATGTATGTTATTTGGATGTGTATTGGGTGGTGGATTAATTCCGGAAATTATTTTGGGGCAAAAACGCGAGAAAACTGTGAAATTCGCGTCGAAACGGGCTTGTTGAGTCGCGACTGTGAACCCAGTGAACTGGGCACTGTTCGAGCAGCCCAAGGGCTGACCGAACACTGTCCAAGTGACTGGGTTGCCCCGGCTCAGCTGTTGGTCAACCGGTTTGACTGTTTGCCCGTTACGCGTATTATTTGTATAAAAATATTTTCGTAAAATAATTTGTCATGTAACGAAATATATTATGTTATTAAATGTTAATAAATAATATATTTAAATTTATTTGGGTGAATTAAAAATATTTGATATTTATATTTGATATTTGATATTTTTTTAAAATGTTTATATCGCCAAAATACAAGTTACTAATTAATTTGAAAATATAAAAATAAACTTTCGATAATTTAAAAGTTAAGGGATATAGAATTTGACACCGGTGATTTATAGTGGTTTGACCAACTTTTTGCATACTTCCACTCTCCCAAGCCACGCTTGAAGCTTTTCACTAAGTTGAATCAACAACTTACACCGAGTTTTCCATGACTCAATCGCAACCAAGAGTTTTGTCCATAGGTTCACCCCAAACTTTACACCAAGAGTTTTCCAATGGCTCACTCTCAAACCTTTACAATGAGTTTTGTTCCTAGACTTACTCACAACCTTTACACAAATTACCCTTTTGAGTATACATTCTCAACAAGGAATTTCACTGCCACAAGTGTTTGAAGATATGAAGATTTAAAACACACGTTGGGTACTCACAAAAGATTATAAGATTTAATGATGTGAGTTGCTCTTCCAAGTAATCTAAGCTCACTACAAATCATATGAAGGGTAGTATGTGAGCTTGAGTATGAGAGTGTATGATGATGAAGGTTTTGTTTACTCTCTCTTTTTGCCTTAGAGAAATTATATGAAGGTTGAAGAAGTTGGTAAACATGAAATTGGTGTTCAATTTATAGAGAATGTGAAAGACAACCTCTGCTCTCTGTCTGAGACCGGTATGTCAGTTTTAGAGGCTGGTATGTCGGTCCTGCAAAACACAACGTCTATATTACCGTTGAAGATTAAAACGCAATGACGGATTACTGACAGGTATGGAGGCCGATATGCCAGTTAGCTCACTGGTATGAGGACCGGTATAAACCATCCCGGTTTCAGTGGCTATGAAAACTTCCATTGATTGGTATGAGAGACCGGTATGGAGCAGCTCATTTCCAGAGAGCATGCAAATTTATCGGTGTGAGGGACCGATATGTCAGTCTCAGTGTAGAAAATATAAGATTCAAAAGTTGAAAGTATTTTGTATATGACCCTAATGTATCTAAATAAATGTGCATATGTCCTATGAGCTTAGAGATTTTAATTATCAACTCACTTACAAGGAGAGCCCTAAGCTAAGATCAAATTAGATATTTTCAATAAACGCTAGAGTCTTCACATTCATTTTGTTCTTCATCACCAATCGCTTCGATTAGATATGTGCATATGATGGATGTGTATATGAATTAGATGCTTTCATAAAATAATTTTTCAAATATTTTTGCTTAATGGGAGACTTATATCCTAATCTACATTTTCCAAAAATATATCTTTATGAACCAAGTAACATTTTAAAATTCTTTTCACCTTGATTGAACTTGTTCACAATGTCATGTAAATCATATATCTTTTTATTTAAATCATCATTTTCAATTTTCAAAAATTCACAAGTACATGATGATTTATAATTAAATACTTCAATTTATATGTTCTTTACACTATGTTCATACTTATCATTTAAACACATATCCTCAAAATTTAAAGCATGATTTTGTTCAATATGAGATGCATGCTCATTCAATCACCACATTGATTCAATTGAAGTCCCCAAGGGGTGTGGCTTGGTGGTGTAGGGTCCAGGATCTCACCTTGAGGTTCTGGGTTCGAATCCAGGGGGTGCACTTCTTGTAAGAGTCTGGGAAAGCCGGTGGTTTTACCTGCGCCGCGGCCCAGAATAAGTGGTTTGGTGGCGGGGTTTCCATCGTTTCCAAAAAAAAAAAAAAAAAATGTATTCAATTGAAATTTTAAAAAATTCTTTAAAATCTTATTATATTTGATTATGATTTTAAAATAATCATTAATATATATAGATATATAAAAGTCTGTTGATTTTAATGATTTCAATGAATGTTGTATTTTGAAGGATTTTAAAGAGTTAAAAAAAGTCTATTGAAACTTTTTATTTACACGATAGACATCCTACCTTATTATTAATATAAAATATCAAATTAAAGTTTTGATTGTCACGTTCACTAACAAAACTACACGTCTGCATTATAAAAATATAAACATAATCAATAAGTGTCTTATATAAGTAAAAAGTTACATTATGAAATCTTCTCTTCACTAAAGAGATTTGACAAATCCATCCCTTATCTTACGAATCAATGTAAGTTTCTCTCAATTTTTTAATTTTTATTATTATAATAATAATAAAATGATTTTTATTCTATTATTTGTTTTTTTTTTTTATGTGATTGGTTTGGCATTCCCCCAAGTGGGTTTAGCCAAATGTTGAAATTGATTAGGACCTTACTTTCTTATATGCATGTCTTCCGGGCCACGACCCACGCTTCAATAGTAGCTTAGCCTTAGGTCTACTAAAAAATTAGATTTGTGTAAAGTCGGGTATTGGGTTTTGGGGCTAATGATTGAATTTTAAGGTAGCAACAAAGAGAATCACTCAACTGTTTTAAACCATGCAGCGATCTTGGAGAAAGCTGTTTATTTATTGCTGCATGCATGGCTTGATTATTAGTAATAGAAAGTAGATGAGTTGATGATTGATCTTCAGGAAAGAGACGACAAATATGGACACGGTTTTTCAAGCTTTAACTAAACTCGCAGACCCAGACAAATGAAAGCCTGGATATGCGTTGGACTAATTGTCTTTTTTTGTTTTTGTTTGTCTTATACTCACACTCACAGTCTCATTTAACATTCCCAGAAAGTATTGATAGAAAATATATATTAATTTATAAGTATTGGACTGGAGTGAAAGTATTAACAGTTCCCTTCTCTTCCCAGCAGGCACTTAGTTAATTTCATGCAAATGCATTTCTAATACTCCTAGAATCCCCAGTCTCAGAGCTAAGAAAATGAAGTTTCTAAAATTGTTGTATTTATTAGTATCTTCTTTTTTGCAAGGCTGCATTTCCAATGAAGATGCATCAATTGAACTAAACGATGATATTCTAGGCCTTATAGTCTTCAAATCAGAGCTTAAAGACCCGTCTTCGAATCTTCAATCTTGGAACCAAGATGACAGTTCCCCATGCTCATGGAAATTCATACAATGCAATCCCATCAATGGTCGTGTTTCGCATGTATCACTTGATGGCTTGGGATTATCGGGTAAGATTGGTATTGGAGGCCTTCAAAAGTTGCAGCATTTGGAGCTACTGTCACTTTCTCATAACAATTTTACTGGTAATATTAATCCTGAGCTTGCTCTCATTCCCAGTCTTGAAAGTCTTAACCTTAGTCAGAACACTCTTTCAGGCCGCATTCCTCCTTCTCTTTTGAATATGAATATGAATATGAAATTTCTTGATCTTTCTCAGAATTCACTATCAGGACCAGTCCCTGACCAACTCTTTGATAACTGTGTATCTCTACAATACATTTCTTTGGCTGGCAATATTCTTGAAGGGCCAATTCCCAAAATCAAAAATTGTTCTTATTTGAACACTCTAAATCTCTCCGGCAACCATTTTTCTGGAGACCTTGATTTTGCTTCTGGTTCCGGTATCCGAATTTGGTCACTGAAAAGGCTGAGGACTTTGGATCTTTCTAACAATTCATTTTCTGGATCCATACCACAAGGAGTGGCGGCTCTTGGTTACTTGAAAGAGCTCCTATTACAGGGGAATCAATTCTCAGGACAACTTCCTGCGGACATTGGATTCTGCACACACTTGGTGAGATTGGATGTCAGTAATAACCTTTTCACAGGACAATTGCCGGGCTCTCTGGGATTGTTAAATTCTATGAGCTTTATCAGCTTATCAAACAATATGCTGACAGGTGATTTCCCCCACTGGATTGGAAATCTAAGCGCCCTGGAATTTTTGGATTTATCGGATAATTATTTAACTGGATGCATTCCTTCATCACTGCTTAATTGTAAGAAGTTGTCAGTGATTCGGTTGAGGGGTAATAGCTTTAATGGTAGCATTCCAGAGGTTTTATTTGATTTGGGATTGGAAGTGGTTGATTTTTCAGGAAATGGATTCGTGGGTTCCATCCCACCACCAGGTTCTTCAAGTTCAAGCACACTCCGAATACTGGATTTGTCAAGTAACAACCTCGTTGGAGAAATTCCTGCAGAAATGGGTCTTTTTGCCGACTTGAGATACTTGAATTTGTCTTCAAATCATCTCTGTTCAAGGATTCCTCCAGAGCTTGGTTACTTCCACAAACTAATTCAGTTAGACCTCAGAAACAATGCCTTTTACGGTTCTATTCCTGAAGATATATGCAGGTCCAGAAGCTTAGATACTCTTCAGTTGGATGGAAATTCATTGACTGGCCCGATTCCGCAAGAGATTGGAAATTGCTTCTCTCTTTATTTACTGTAAGTTCCATACTTGTTTCGTTTTTGAAAAAAAGATGTTTTGGCCGGGTAATATTGACTGGATGTTGCCCGGCCAAGGCAAATATTAGAACTCACCAAAACGGTAATG
>SKCR01009693.1:0-23354 GCA_019454045.1 Zanthoxylum bungeanum
AAGCTTGAAGCTTGGAGCTTCAATGGTGGTCTTCAATGGCCGAAAATGGTGAGCACCAAACCAGTCCAAACCGCACACCCCACTGCAAGAAGAAGCCATTGCCGAGCTTGGAGGGAGCTCAAAAACGCAACTTGTTCTTCAAACATCAAAACCGAATTCAATGTGAGTTGATTCCGCCACCTCCTTTGATGTGTTCATATGTGGTTTTTATGCTTTGTTTGTGATCTTTGGGACTTGATTGAACAGCTGTTTTCCGTACCATCGGTGTGAAACACAACTCCTATCGCACTTGCATAAGTATCCAATACTTATATATATGAGAACTATGCCGTTGTGCCCTCACAAGCGCACAAGTGCAATACTAGCCTATTCCGCATTATCGATGTCCAGTCTCGATAATACTCGGCTAGGGATATTTAATGATTAATCCTTCGGGGATTGATATGTCTCATATCATCTCAATCCAGGAACTAATCATATGGACCTCTCTTCATTTATACATCTATGGTGATCTAATCACAAATGATGAGAGTGCAATTTCCTTGTTACATAGTTAATTGTACAGCAACACCGTGATCTGTACAAATAGTGACGCTATGGGTCATATTATCCAACAACATCACCACGGTGTATGATCTCACGAATCAGATGGAAACGTCGAAGAACATGCTTGGATCGTTGATGAGACCGCGGTTCCTTAGCCTGCGCTATAGCCCCGTTATTGTCACAATACAATGGAAGGGGCTCAGCTGCTAACGGAACTACTCCTAATCCAATTAGGAATTTACGGATCCAAACTGCCTCTTTTGCTGCTTCAGCTGCAGCAGTATACTCCACTTCTGTTGTTGAATCGGCAATAGTCTCTTGCTTGGAAGATTTCCAGCTTACTGCTCCGTTATTCAAACAAAATATGTACCCGGATTGTGACTTACAGTCTTCTTTATCGGTTTGGAAACTTGCATCGGTATACCCAGTTACCTCAAGTTCTCCATCTCCATAGATTAAGAAAGCATTCTTAGTTCGTCTAAGATACTTAAGGCAATTCTTAACCGCCATCTAGTGACCATCACCTGGATCGGCCTGATAGCGACTACACATGCTCAAAGTATACGAGACATCGGTCGCGTACATATCACGGCATACATGATCGATCTGACTACGAGGCGAATGGTATCCGACTCATGTTGTCTCTCTCATCTTAAGTTTTAGGACAAATACCCTTAGATAGAGTGACGCCATATGACACTGGCAACAGTCCCCTCTTGGACTGATCCATGTTGAATCTCTTCAACACTTTGTCAATGTACGTGCTCTGGGAGAGTCCAAGCAGCTTTCTAGATCTATCCCGATAGATCATTATTCCTAGAATAAAGGCTGATTCTCCCAGATCCTTCATGGAGAATTTTAATGAAAGCCAAGCTTTCACCGATGTTAACATGGGAATGTCATTGCCAATAAGCAATACATCATCAACGTAAAGGACAATAAATGTCAGTGCGCTCCCACTAACCTTCTTATTTACACAAGGATCATCCCCGTTTTGCACGAAATCATATTCTTTTATGATCTAATCAAAACGTTGGTTCCAAGAACGCGATGCTTGCTTCAATCCATAAATGGATCGATTTAACTTACAAACTTTGTTTGCAAGTCTTGGTACGACAAAGCCATCAGGCTGTTGCATATAAACATCCTCCAAGAGGTTTCCGTTAAGGAAAGCGGTTTTGACGTCCAACTGCCATATTTCGTAATCGAAATATGCATCAATAGCAAGCATTATCCAAACGGATTTAATCATGGAAACAGGTGAAAAAAGTTTCGTCGTAATCGATACCATGTCGTTGAAGATACCCTTTCGCTACAAGCCTAGCTTTGTACGTTTGTACGTTGCCATCCATGTCAGTCTTCTTCTTGAAGACCCATTTGCAACCAATAGGCTTTACGCCTTCTGTGCATCAACCAGTGTCCAAACTTGGTTTGTGTACATGGAATCCATTTCGGAATTAAAATCAACTTGCCATAAACCGGAGTCGATACCTTGTATCACTTCCTTATACGTAGCCAACTCATCTTCCTCAATAAGATTAATATCCACGTTAGGTTAGATTAGAAACCATTACCTCTCAGGTTGTTTTCTGACTCTCTCTGACCTACGCGGTCCTTGTGTATTCGAAGATTGTGGTACAGTCTCATCCCTGATGGACTGTTCATGTTCCGTTAAGGATTCTGTGCCAGGAACAATATCACTCCAATTTTCATCGAGTACTACCTTCCTCCCACTTATCACTGCATTTAGGAATTCCTTCTCAAGGAAAACCGCATGTAGAGCAACAAATACTTTGTTCTCTTGTGGGTGATGGAAGTAATATCCTTTGGTTTCCCTAGGATATCCTACAAATAGGCATTTATCCGATTTGGTTTCAAGTTTGGTACCTTCCAAACATTTGACGTATGCCCAACAACCCCAAATCTTCAGGAATGAGAAACCCGGTTTCTTTCCTTCCATATTTCATACGGAGTCTGTTGAACAGACTTTGACAGAACCTTATTCAAAATAAGTATTGCACTGTTCAATGCATATCCCCAGAAGGAAATAGGTAGCTCTGTGCGACTCATCATAGACCTTACCATGTCTAACAAAGTTCGATTTCTCGTTCGGACACACCGTTAATTGCGGTGTTCTAGGAGGAGTCCATGCGAAAGAATACCATATTCTTTCAAGTAATCAAGAAACTCATTGCTCAAGTATTCGCCATCAGGGTCCGACCGTAATGTCTTAATACTTTTGCCGGTCTGTTTTTCTACTTCGTGTCGAAACTCTTTGAATTTCTCAAAAGTTTCCGACTTGTGTCTCATAAGATACACATAACCATAACATGATGCATCATATGTAAAGGTTACGAAGTATTCATATCCACCTTTAGCCTGGGTAGACATGGGCCCACAAACGTCACTATGAACAAGGGCTAACAGTTCGGTGGCACGTGCACCTTTACCGCTAAAAGGTGATTTACGCATCTTGCCTAATAAACAAGATTCAGAGACGTCATATGAATTTGGATCAAATCCGTCCAAGTACCCACTCTTCGAAAGTGTGGATATACGTGTCTTGTTTATGTGTCCCAGACGACAATGTCACATGTAAGTTTCATTTTTGTTACTTACTTTAAGCCTTTTGTTTGTTACATTATATGTTTGAGATTGATTCATATTCAAAATTAATAGACCATTATTTACATCAGCAGTGCAAATTTCCATATCATTTTTAACATAAAAAACCAAGTGTTTCTAAATACAAAAGTATACCCACATTGGGCTAACATAGATACAGAAATAATATTCCTAGTCAAACTAGGTACATAATAATAGTCTGTAAGTTTAAGTACATGCCCCGAGGGCAGTTCCAAAACAAAAGTGCCAACGGCCAAAACGGTGACATGTGTCCCATTTCCAACGCGGACGTCAATCTCTCATGAGGCCAGTCTCCTGCTAATCTGCAGATCCTGCACATCAGTACATATATGAGTTCCACAACCAGAATCAAATATTGAATTTTTAAAACTAGAAGTAGACATGTTTATTTCTATAACAAATATACCTGAGCCGGTGTCTTGCCCGCTTTGATTTCCTTCATGTGTGCCTTCTACTCGCGGCAGTCACACTTCCAGTGACCCCGCTTCCCGCACTGGAGATATACATCTTGGGATTTTTCCTTAGGTTTCCCAGAACCCTTTGACGATTTGGCTTTCCCTTCTTCTTATGCTTCTTTTTCTTAACACCTCCACTCGCCTTGGGCCAAGCCCATGGAGTCTGAGATGCTGAAGCAAAGTGCGCCTCGCACTTCTTGCCCTTAAGAGCTCTTTCTCTGCTTCACGTAGAGTGGACATCAACTCTCCAAGAGTTTGGTCTTGGTTCAACATATTGTAGATCATGATGAACCTACTCCAAGTGTCGGTGAGAGACTGTAGGATCAAATCAACTGAAGTCTCAGCCTCGAAGACGATGCCCATCTGTCATAGTTGCTCAATGTCAGCAATCATCTGTGATATATGGTGCTCAACAGACGTACCCTCTGACATGCGAGCGCGGAAGAGATTCTTCTGCAACTCATATCTTTACGATCTAAGATTAGATCGGTGAAGATCATGCAACTTCGCCATCATCTCATAGGGATCCAATCCATTGTTTTGACGACGGAATTACGGAGTCATAGTAGCAAGCATTACCGATTGAGCAGTCGTGTTGTCATCGCTATGAGTATTCCAAAGCTCTAGCTCAAGCAACTGATCAGGTCGGGGTTTAGGCCCAAGAGGTATCTCTATCGTGTAGAGTAACTTCTCGGATCCCAGAACAATTCTGAGATTCATATCCCAGTCTTGAAAGTTTGTGCCATTAAAGACAATATCGCCCATGACAATATCCCTAATGCTTAACTTTCATGTCATCTTAACCGCAATAGTCCAACTATTCGATTAACGATGTATGGGTACAGTCTAACTGTTAAAAGAAAAATAATAATATATTAGTCCAACTAATAAATTTAATTGACGAAATAATTTGAAAGCGCGTAAATCTAAGTATTTGAACGAAATTACAAATTCAATACTAGCCTCCCACTATTTTTCGGCGAGCCTCTAACCCTCTTTTGAGTACTCGGGAAACCTAGTTTCCTAGTGGGCTAGGATCCCGTTAAATAACACACAACCTTGACTTTGGCCAACAAGCTGTATGATATTTAACTAGGTAGATCTCTAAGATCAATTGGATCTCATCCAATTCCTAGATCCGGTAGGTGGACCTCCAATTCCGAAACATACATACAATATTATGCAATATGTCATATATAAATATATTTCCCTAATATTTTTCCTCTGAATCAACTAAGCCTTGGCTTTGGCACAACAATCTTAATGATTCCAGTTAATCGGAACCCATTGACTTTGGAAAGCTTCGTAATCGATGTCGATGGACAAGAAGTGATCCTGACTTTGGCCAACAAATCACAACTTGGACAAGACATACGATATGGAACAAAGCCTTCATGATTCAAACACATCCGCGATGGACAAATGTCTTGACTATGGCCACAAACCAGTGCCAATCTTGGATCTTGAGTAAGAATCACTCAATGGAAGGAAAACGCTTAATATTTATTGATGGTTTTTCGCGTAAATTGGCAACCAATTTATTATCTTTGTTAGGTCTCATCATACACCCTTAAGCACGCATTCTAAAAGATAAAAGACGCGAAAATAAATTAATAATGATATGCGGATGGATATCTCACAATTATTCCTAGAACAAATCACTCCATTTCCTCTCCCCGGCTAGCGTTATTCTTACTTCTACCCAATTACATAATACAATGAAAGAAACCTCATTAACATTGAGGGGATTTAGGTGAGAAGAGAATTACAAAGAATCAAGAGAGATAAGGCTGGACACGCAGGTCCAATTTAATAAATTCTAAATTTACAACAATTTCCAAAATTGCCTTTTCCCTTCTAATATCCATCCGATATACATTATTCATTCAACACATCCATGTATTCACACAAAGCATGTTATTCAATCAATCTAATCCAATTAATTAATCTTTGAATAAAGTGATCATCCAATGTTCAAACAACGATTTGATTTTGCGCGAGTCCAACTCGTTTAAGAATAAGTACTCGAAGTACAAATTCTTGAATTATATCAAACTACAATTTAAATCTAATTTAATTCGTATTCAATCCTAATTCTGTATTTAATTCCAAATTAAATAACTACACTTTTTAATGCGCATTTACGACTTAGATTCCAAATCTAATATAAATGGGTCTCAAAGCCAAATTAACATCCAATGTCGTTTAATTAAAGTCCAATGGGCTTTCAATTAGTTTCTTAAGGCATGGACTTTGGTCAATATGGGTCAAAACCAAATACCAAAGCCCAATTAAGGAATCACCCTATTTGCCAAGAAACCAATTTCGGCCCTTAAGGCCCATTTGTTCTATTGGACTTAATGGAATGATTTAGGCCCAATTTGGATCTAATCCAATTGACCTAAACCAACTTGGCCCAACCAAGCCCATTAGGCCCAAATACAACATTTAAAGCCCAATTCTAAATTAAGCCCAATTAATCAAATTCTAAAATTCCAAATTTCATAATTTAATTAATTAAAGTGTATTGCATTAATTAATTATCTAAAATTAACATTTCCAAAATATCAATTTAATCAATTAATCATGCTTTAATTTGTTCGTCACATGTCCAACATTATGAAACAAAAAATCATCTCATTTCATGCTTCTCAAGGTCACGGCATTTGAGGGATTTTTAAACCGATTTCGATTTCGATCCAATTAAATCATTAATCAATTTTTCCCAAGTCTTTAAACTTATCCAATGATCAAAGAACAAAAAAAATACCATGACTTAGGGAATATCACATATTCGGCCAAGCCAACGCAATTTGGGGGAAATTAATCCAATTCATTTTTCTTCAAATTGATCACATATAACTCCAAGTTATCCATATACAAGCATGCTCAAACAAACAATTTGGTTAAATCATGCTCAAATCAAATTTACCCAAATTTTAGTATATAAACCATAAGTATATTTCATGCTCATCAAGGCTCATGATACCATTTTTAGTCTTTAAGCCAATCCAAGATCAATATAAGCAATGAAATAATGTGAATACAAAAGTAAAGTATGGCGGAATCATACTTACAAAGAGCGGATTTAGGATGCGTCAAATACAAAAATTGTTCCTCCAAGGTTTCGGCCAAGCTCCACTTTTGGGGATGAGATCCAAGCTCCAAGCTTTTGAGTTGATTCCAAGCTTTTAGGATGGTTTCCCTATCACCTTTGATGATTCCTTTGGTGTGCTAGCACTAAACCTCACGAATTAATTCCGAATTAACGAATTATCCGTTGCGACGTAATTAAATCAAATTTAATTAAAAATTTATGCCAAGTAAAATTACTATTCACGTCGCTCACGAATTAATTCGAAATTAATTCGTTTGCCTGAATTAAAATCCAATTTTAATTCCGCGTCGAAATCTAATTTCGTTTAATATATCGAATATATTATTTTATCGATTAATTCCAAATTAATCGTTCTCTCTATTCAAATAGTATTTTATCCTAGATAAAATCTCTCTGTAATTAATCCCAAATTAATTATGTTCGAATCATACGTCATCGGTGAATCTTCAGGAAGCGACCCAAGAGATCCCTAAATATGTTGGCAGTAAATCCGGTCGTCGGACTATCCGAACACGTACGTACCTCGTACTATATTTTTACCGATTTACGAGACATGGTTGACTTCTAGCAAAGCACCGTGCGTACCCAATTCTCCTGAAATATTCTTAATGGAATATATAATTTTTGTCAGGTGTAATATTCCGTATTGCGATCCAGTATCAGATGTCACATGCAAGGCCTGGGGCTGGAATTGTGTCTGCCCCGTACGAAGCATATATCGGATTACAAGCAACTAGTCTCTTTAATCGGATAATCATGACCATGTCATATTATCCCGATGGTTGCAACCATTTAGAATACCAGTTCTGTATCCCTGCATGATCATCATCTCCATATGACTGAAGTGATACTTACGTCTTGACATGACACCCAATACACTACGATTCTCAATAAACACAAGAGAGGCGTACACAGTGTTGAGTTTCAATCAAGTCCCAAGATCATAAATCATGCATAAAAATGAGTGAATACATCAAAGGAGTAAGGCGGAATCATACTCACATAGATCGGTTTTGTTGCGATGAAGAACAAGATGCGTTTTCTGCCTCTCTCCATGCTCGGCAGTGGCTTCTTCAAGCAGTGGGCTGCTCGGTTTTGGCCTCCAAAGTCCCTCCAAGAATCGGCCATGTGAGACTCCATTGAAGCTCCAAGCTTCAAACTTTTCCATGCTCATAAATTCGTTTCCCTATCACCTATGTATCACTCATGGTGTGCTAGCACTAAGTCTTCTTCCTTGCTTCCCCCTTGATTCGGTCAAACCAGAAACATTGTGAAGAAATCGGCTTGAAGCCGTGAGAAGAGGAAGATGAAAAGAGAGGGAAAAGAGAAGTGCGTAAAAGGAGAGAGAGAGAAAGAAAAAGTGTAATTAGGTTTATATATTTTAATTTCCAAAATTAATATAATAATAATACCTTTTACCACTTTTTATTTCTATTAAAACAATTCCTTTTACTTTTCAAAAAGCAAAAGTCAAAAAGCAAAAAAGTGCTTTTCAATCATCTATCACTATTCACATCAAGTCACTTTAATAAAGTGACAACATGTCATATCACATCACTCAAAGTGACAAGTGATTTGACGATTGATGCGAGTAGTGATTTGACGCTTGATGTGACTTGCGTGCCGCGTTCGAATTCGAAATAAGAATGCGCTCGCAATCACTCTCGGCTCGGGTTCGCTAATTCCAAATTAACAAATTTTCCGTCGCGTCGTTATTAAATGATTACGCCTAGTGAAATCACTATTCACGTCCTAACGAATTAATTCTAAATTAATTCGTTCGCCCGAATTAAAATCTAATTTTAATTCCGCGTCGAAATCCAATTTCTAATAATATATCAAATATATTATTTTATCGATTAATTCCAAATTAATCGTTCTCTCTCTTTAATTATATTTTATCCCAGATAAAATATCTCCGCAATTAATCCCAGATTAATTTTCTCTCTCTTCTAATTAATCCTAGATTAATTAAGTGCGAGTTATACATCATCGGTGAATCTTCAGGAAGCGACCCATGAGATCTCCGGATATGTTGGCAGTTAATACGGTCATCGGATTATCCGAACACGTAAGTACCTCGTACTACGTTTATACCGATTTACAAGACAAGGTTGGCTTCTAGCAAAGCGCCATGCCTACCCAATTCTCCAGAAATATTCTTACAGGAATAATATAGATCTGTATCAAGCGTAGTATACCGTAGTATTGTGTATATCGGCTTAGTATCGGATAGTCACGTGCTAGGGCTGGGGCTGGATAAGTGTCTGCCCCGTCCGAACCACATGTCGGATGTCTGGTAACTAGTCTCTATAATCGGATATGCATGACCTAGTCATAACATCCCGATGGTTGCGCAACACTTAAGAGCACTAATACCGTATCCTGCGTGACATCATCTCCACTAAGACTGAAGTGATACTTCCGTCTTGACATCACACCCAATACACTACGACTCTCTGATAAACCCAGAAGTTGTGTACGCAGAACCGGTTAAAGCCTTGTACCACCAAGACCAAACTCTACCGATTATCGCAAGTATTAGCGATGCAAGTCTCAGGTTAAGACTATACACACCTACCTTGATTTCGGCCTCCCATAGACACATAGTCATAATACCAATGGGATTCCGAGGGGTCTATCCAGAGCGAAGCTGTTTCCCGTACCATCGGTGAAACATGACCTCCTATCGCACTTGCATAAGTATCCAATACTTATATATATGAGAACTATGCCGTTGTGCCCTCACAACGTGCACAAGTGCAATACTAGCCTATTCCGCATTATCGATGTCCTGTCTCGATAATACTCCGGCTATGGATATTTAATGATTAATCCTTCGGGGATTGATACTGTCTCATATCATTCTCAATCCAGGAACTAATCATATGGACCTCTCTTCATTTATACAGTTATGGTGATCTAATCACAAATGATGAGAGTGCAATTTCCTTGTCACATAGTTAATTTGTACAACAACACCGTGATCTGTACAAATAGTGACGCTATGGGTCATTTTGTCCAACAATCTCCCACTTTGCACAAAGCCAGTCACTCGAGTGTCTAACACCCGAACTATGTACGGTTCGCTCAAATTGCTGAGAAAAGATTTTCGTCAGCGGATTTGCGTAATTATCTTCTGACGCGATTTATACGATCATCACATCGCCACGATGTATGATCCGAACGAATCAGATGATATAGAAGTATATATCTGGATCGTCGATGAGACGTTTAATTCCTTAGCCTGTGCTGACGCCTAGCTCAGCTGCTAAAAGAACTATATCTAATCTAATTAGATTTATTTTCGATCCAAATGGCTTCTATTGCTGCCTCAGTGCAGCTGCCGCATTTGTAATCCGCAATCTTGTTGTTGTTTATATTCGGCAACGTTTAGTTATCTGCTCGGAAGATTTCCAGCTCACTTTCCCGTTATTCAATCTTTAATACCGTAGTAGTTATTGTGTTGGAAACTTGCAGCGGTGATCCCAGTCACTTCAAGTTTATCCTTATCCATAGTTTAAGACAACATCTTTAGTTCTCTCAGATACTAACAGATGTTCTTAATCTTCAATCCAGTGACTATCACTTGGTTGACCCGATTGTGACTCCATATGCTCGAAGCGTATGAGACACCAATACAAGTACATTTTAAATATACAATTTCCAGAGTGTTAACAAACTCCAAATCTATCCCTGTAGATCTTTATTCCGTGAATAAAGGTTGTTACGTCCCCAGAATTCTACGGAGAATTTCTATTAAAGAATATCTATGAAAGCCAAGCTTTCACACAATTGCTTTATGGGAATTTCATTGTCAGTGCCCTCTCCCACTAACCTCCTTATATACACAAGAATTATTTCGTTTGAGTCAATCATAAACCATTTGAATTATTTCAAAACGTCAGTTCCAAGAACCTTATACTTGTTTCAATCCAAACATATGATCGAATAACCCGCAAACCTTGTTTGGTCGGTTTACAAAATCGTCAGGATGTTGTAAGCATCCTCCAAAAGGTTTCCTTTTGAGGAAAGCGATTTTGATCTGCAACTGACACAATTTCACAATGAAATATGCAGTTATCAACAAGCATCTTCACAATGGATGACTTGGCAACAGGTAAAAGTGGAACCGTTTATTAACCACAAATGTTGATAACGATACCTTTCGCAAAGCCAGCCTTTGTACGTTGGGTATGTGCCTTCCATTATTTCTTCCTTTAGGACGTTGTAAATGATACCAATAGGCACAATGCTTGTGGTAAACCCTACAACTAGTATCCAAAAAGTTGTTATACAATGGAATTCCATTTCCGGATTCATGACACTTTGTCATAATAGGGATCGATACCTTCTGTATCACTACCTCATACTAATCAGTTGGATGTCGACCTTAAATTAACATCTTTATGAGGTAGAATCAGAAACCCATACCCAGGTTTCTTCTGACTCTCTCTGATCTACGCGGTTTCCTTGTGTATTTGAATATTCAATGTATAGAATTCAAATCATAGATGACTATTTGTGTTCCATTAAGGAATTCGTGCTTAACAGTATTACTCCGATTTTCATCGGTATCACTTGTTGTTAGACAGTAATGACCCATAGCGTCACTATTTTGTAAATGATATTGTATTATTGTACAAAATTAACTATGTAGTAATGAAATTGCCTTTTACCGTTTTGTAATTTATTTACTTTGATATATAAATGGTAAAAGTCCCTATGATTAGTTCCGGATTGTGATGATATGAGACGGTATCAATCCATAAAGGTTTAATCATTAAATATCCCTAGTCGTAGTATTATCGAGATTGGACATCGATAATGCGGAATAGACTAGTACTGCTTGTGCATGTTGTGAGGGCACAACGGCATAGTTCTCATATATTTAAGTATTGGATACTTATGCAAGTGCGGTAGGAGGTTGTGTTTTAACCGATGGTACGGAAACAGCTTCGCTCTGGATAGACCCCGCGGAGTCCCATTGGTAGTATGTCTGCGTGTCTATGGGAGTCCGCTTCAGGGTAGGTGCATATGATCTTAACCTGAGATTTGCATCGCTAGTACTTACGACAATCGGTAAAATTTAGTTTTGGTGGTCCAGGGCTTTAACGGGTTCTGTGTACACCTCTTCTGGGTTTATCGAGAATCGTAGTGTATTGGGTGTGATGTCAAGATGGAAGTATCACTTCAGACATATGGAGATGATGATCGCGAGGGATACAGAACTAGTACTCTATAATGGTTGCAACCATCGGGATAATATGACTAGGTCAGGATTATCCGATTCAAAGAGACTGTTTGCTTGATGTCCGATATGTGTATCGTACGGGGCAGACACATCTCCAGCCCCAGGCCTTACATGTGATCATCCGATACTGGTTCGATATACACTATACTACGGTATACTACGCCTGTTTAGATCTAATATTCCAGTAAGAATATTTCTAGAGAATTGGGTAGGCATGGCGTTTTGCTAGAGCTAACCTTGTCTTGTAAATCGGTAAAAACGTAGTACTTGGTACGTACGTGTTCGATAGTTCGACAACCGGATTTACTGCCAACATATCTAGAGGTCTCTTGGGTCGCTTCCCGAAGATTCACCAATGACGTATGATTCAAACTCGATTAATCTTGGATTAATTACGGAGAGACTTTATCTTGGATAAAGTACTATATAAGAGAGAGAACGATTAATTTAGAATTAATCGTAAAATTATTATATTCGATATAATAATCGGAATTCGATTTCGACGCGAAATTAAAATTAGATTTTAATTCGGGCAAACGAGTTAATTTAGAATTAATTCGTTAGCGACGTAAATAATAATTTCGCTAGGCGCAATTATTTATTTAAATTCGATTTAATTAACGTCGCGACGTAAGTTCGGTATTTCGGAAATATCGAACCCGAACGCGTGAGTGCACGTGGGCCCACTTTCATTTGGAAACGTGTGGGGCCCACATGACACATGTCATTATTTGCATTATTTAATTGTTGATGTATTGCATGAAGATAGTGTACAAAGCACTCAAGGGTATTGCATGGAATTGAGTGTTAGACACTCTAAGCCTTTGCATGGTTTGTGTCATAAGTATTATTATTTAATAATTATTATGACATAAATATAAATTGATTTTTTGAACAAAAATCATATCTTCTTTCCTCTCTCAATTACCGAACAGTGGGCATTGTTTTTTTGCTCTCCAATTCTTCATTTTGTTTTGTGGCAAGACAAGAAGAAAGTGTACAAGTTTGGAACTCTAAGCACACACTTTGGCTAGCACCATCAAGGGATCATACAAGGTGTGTTATGGGAAACTCATCTTAGAGCTTGGAAGGATCAAATATAGCTTGGAGCTTCTCTTTCTTCTGCTTGGCCGAATCCTTCACTGCACAAAGGAGCAGTTTTGTTTTCATCAAACGCATCCACATTCCGTTTTGTGAGTATTGATTCCGCCATACTTCAATATAGTTCATTCTTTTATATATTTTGCTTGTGCTTTTGATCTTGGGACATGGATTAGACTTTCCAACAATGGTATCATTGAGCTTAAAAAGCATGCAAATATATTAGGATGTTATTTGGGGAAAATTGTTTGAAGCATGATTTGATGAGTTTGCTTGATTAAATATGCTTAGATGTATGTTAAATAGATTATACATCATCAATTTCATGGAAAATAAATTGGATTAATTTTTCCAACCCAAATGAGGCTTGGCCGAATACATGCAAGCATGTGGACTAGATGATTTTTTAATTTTAAGACATTGGATGACTTGAAATAATATGGAGATGATGATTTGTAACTCGATTGGATTGAAAACGAAATCGGAACCATTTTAATCACCTTGGCCGAATGCTTGATGAAGATTAGGGACTTGATTTTTTGATTAAATAATGTTGGACATGTATTTAAGATAAAAATATGATTAATAGATTAATTTGATATTTTGGGAATATTGATTTAAAGGATTAATCATGAAAATACACTTTAATTAATTAAGTTATAAAATTTGGAATTTTAAAATTTGGTTAATTGGGCTTAAATTGGAATTGGGCCTAAAACTATTATATTTGGTCATAAATGGGCTTGGTTGGGCCAAGTAGATTTGGACCATTTGGATTGGATCCAAAATGGGCCTAAATCACACCATTTAAGTCCAAATGTAATAAATGGGCTTTTATGTTTAATTGGGCCTTATGGGCTTGATATTGATTTTATGGCAAATGAGGGTGATTCCTTATTGGGCTTGGAAATTGGGTTTGACCCACATTGACCAAGGCCCAAGCCTAATGAAATCAATAGAAAGCCCATCGGACTTTAATTAAACGGACATTAGATGTTAGTTGGGCTTTGAGACCCATAGTACTAGATTTGGAATCTAAGTTATAAAAGCACAATAAAAGTGTAAATATTTAATTTAGAATTAAATAATAGGATTAGTATTGAATACGACTTAAATTGGATTTAACGAGTAGTTCGATATAATTCGTGAATTCATACCATATGTATTTATTCTCAAAACGAGTTGGACTCGCGCAAATGCAAACAATTGTTTGAACATTGTATTGTCACCTAATTAAAGACTAATTAATTGGATTTGATTGGTTGTATAACATGCCTTGAATGAATGAATGAATGTGGATGTGTTGTATGAATAGTGTATATCGGATGGATATTAGAAGGGAAGGGTAATTTTAGAAATTATTGTAAATTTGGAATTTATAAATTGGACCTGCGTGTCCAGCCTTTCTCTTATCTCTTTGTATTCTCTTCTCACCTAATTCCCCTCAATGTAAATGAGGTTTCTCTTATTGTATTATGTAATTGGGTAGAAGTAGAATAGTGCTAGCGGGGAGAGGAAAGGGAGTGATTTGTTCTAGGAACAAGTTGTTTATATATCCATCCGCATATCACTATTACTTTACTTTACGCGCTTTATGATGTTTTAGAAGCATGCTTAAGGGTGTATGATGATGAGACCTAACAAAGATAAATTAATTGGTTGCCAATTACGCGAAAAATCCCTCAAACAATATTAAGCGATTTTCCTTCCGTTGAATGATTCTTTCTCAAGATCCGAAATTGGCATTGGTTTGTTGGCCAAAGTCAAGACCTTTGTCAATTGAGGATGTGTTTGAATCATGAGAGTTTTGTTCCACATCGGTGTCCTGTCCAAGTTGTGATTTGTTGGCCAAAGTCAAGATCACTTCTTGTCCATCGACATTGATTACGAAACTTTCCTTGTCAATGGGTCCCGCTTAACTGGAATCATTAGGTTTGTTGTGCCAAAGCCAAGGCTTAGTTGATTCAGAGGAAATGGTTAGGAAAATGTATTGGATACATTGACGTATGTATTAGATATATATGTTTCGGACTTGGATGTCCACCTACCGGATCTAGGAATTGGATGGGATCCAATTGATCTTCGAGATCTACCTAGTTAAATATCATACAACTTGTTGGCCAAAGTCAAGGTTGTGTGTTATTTAACGGGATCCTAGCCCACTAGGAAATTGGATTTCCCGAGTACTCAACAGAGGGTTAGAGACTTGTAGAAAATAGTGGGAGGCTAGTATTGAGTTTGCAATTTCATTCAGATACTTAGCTTTACGCGCTTACAAAATTTATTTCGTCAATTTTTTAACATTAGTTGGACTAATAAATGTTATTTTTCTTGTAACAGTTTGACTGTACCCATATTATCGTTAACTAGATAGTTGGACTATCGTAGTTAAGATGGCAAGCAAGGTAAATGTCCGAGACATCATCATGGGTGACAATGTCTTTAAGGGACAAACTTCGCTGATTGGGAAATGAACCTAAGGATAGTCCTTGGGGCGGAGAGGATACTGTATACGATACAAGACCTCTCGGGCCTAAGCCCACTGAGCCACTTGAGCTGGAGTTATGGAAAACTCACAGTGATGATTGTGACACGGCTCAGTCGATCATGCTTGCTTCAATGACTCAACACTTTCGTCGCCAAAATAGGGACTTGGATCCTTATAATATGATGGCAAGATTGCAAGATCTTCACCGCACTAATAAGCGGATGGCGAGGTACGAGTTAGTGAAGAAAATCTTTCGCTCCCGTATGACTGATGGTAGTTCTGTTGAGGTCCATGGGACTCAAATGATAGCCGATATTGATGAACTGGCTAATATGGGTATAGTCTTGGAGTCTGAGCTGGCTATAGATGTACTTCTACAGTCACTACCCGATACTTGGAAACAGATTGTCATCAACTACAAACTGATGAATTCGGATGACACTCTTGGAGAGTTATTGTCGATTCTCAAGGAGTCAGAGAAAGAACTTCTGAAAGGCAACAAGCGCGAGGCGCACTTTGCAACAACATCTCAAACGCCGAAAGCTGGGCTCAAGGCAACTGGGGGTGTTAAGAAGAAAAAAGCATAAGAACAAAGGCAAGGCCAAGTCAACAAAGGCTTCTGGGAAGCCAAGGGACAAGTCTCAAGATGTTTGCCTGAAATGCGGCAAGAGAGGTCACTGGAAGCGTGACTGCCGCATGAACAAGGGACATAAGGAGGACATACAGGCGGGCAAGGCTCCGGCCTCAGGTATGTTTGTTATTGAGATAAATATGACTACTTCTAGTCTTAATAAAAATTGGATTTTTGATTCTGGCTGTGGTTCTCATATTTGTACTGATGTGCAGGATCTGCATGATAGCAGGAGACTGGCTTCGGGGGAGGTAGATCTACGAGTTGGAAATGGAACTTCTGTTGCTGTTTTGGCCGTAGGCACTTTTGTTTTGGAACTGCCCTCGGGGCATGTACTTAAACTAAATGACTGTTATTTTGTTCCTAGTTTAACTAGGAATATTATTTCTGTATCTTTGTTAACCCAGTATGGGTACACTTTTGTATTTAAAAACACCAGGTGTTATTTATATATGAATGATGCAGAAATTTGCAGTGCTGATGCAAATAATGGTCTTTATATTTTGAATATAAATAAATCTCCAAAATGTAAAATACAAACAAAAGGCTCAAAATGAGTAATCCAAAAGAAGAAACTTATTTGTGGCATTGTCGTCTGGGACACATCAACAAGACTCGCATATCCACACTTTCGAAGAGTGGGTACTTGGACGGATTTGATCCAAATTCATATGACGTCTGCGAATCTTGTTTATTAGGCAAAATGCCTAAATCACCTTTTAGTGGTAAAGGTGAACGCGCCACTGAACTGTTAGCCCTCGTTCATAGTGACGTTTGTGGGCCCATGTCTAGCCAGGCTAGAGGTGGATATCGATACTTCGTAACCTTTACGGATGATGCATCACGTTATGGTTATGTGTATCTAATGATGCACAAGTCGGAAACTTTTGAGAAATTCAAAGAGTTTCGACACGAAGTTGAAAAACAAACAGGCAAGAGTATTAAAACATTACGGTCGGACCGTGGTGGCGAATACTTAAGTAATGAGTTTCAAGATTACTTGAAAGAATATGGTATTCTTTCACAATGGACTCCTCCTGGAACACCACAATTAAATGGTGTGTCTGAACGGAGAAACCGTACCTTGCTTGACATGGTAAGGTCGATGATGAGTCGCACTGAGCTACCTATATCCTTCTGGGGACATGCATTAGAAAGTGCAATTCTTATTTTGAATAGGGTTCCGTCAAAGTCTGTTGAACAGACTCCGTATGATATGGACAGGAAAGAAACCAGGTTTCTCATTCCTGAAGATTTGGGGTTGCTGGGCATACGTCAAACGTTTGGAAGGTACCAAACTTGAACCCAAATCAGATAAATGCCTATTTGTTGGATATCCTAAGGAAACCAAAGGATATTACTTCTATAACCCAAAAGAGAACAAAGTATTTGTTGCTCTACATGCGGTTTTCCTTGAGAAGGAATTCCTAAATGCAGTGTTTAGTGGGAGGAAAGTAGAACTCGATGAAAGTCGTAGTGATACTGTTCCTGGCAATGAATCGAGAACGGAACATGAACAGTCCATCCAGGATGAGACTGAACCACAATCTTCAATTACACAAGGACTACGTAGGTCGGAGAGAGTCAGGGTAATACCTGAGAGGTATGGATTCCTGATCTCACCTCATGTAGATATTAATCTTATTGAGGATACTGAACCGGCTACGTATGAGGAAGCGATACAAGGTATCGAATCCACTTTATGGCAAGAGGCCATGAAGGCCGAAATGGATTCCATGTATACCAACCAAGTTTGGACACTGGTTGATGCACCAGAAGGCGTAAAGCCTATTGGATGCAAATGGGTCTTCAAGAAGAAGACAGACATGGATGGCAACGTACAAACGTACAAAGCTAGGCTCGTAGCGAAGGGGTATCGTCAACAACTTGGAGTTGATTATGACGAAACTTTCTCACCCGTTGCCATGATTAAATCCATTCGGATAATGCTTGCAATAGCTGCATATTACGATTACGAAATATGGCAGATGGACGTTAAAACCGCTTTCCTTAACGGAAACCTGTTGGAGGATGTTTATATGCAACAACCTGACGGTTTTATCGCACCAAGACTTGCAAACAAGGTTTGTAAGTTAAATCGGTCCATTTATGGACTGAAGCAAGCATCGAGGTCATGGAACCAACGTTTTGATGAGGTCATAAAAGAATATGATTTCATTCAAAACGTAGATGATCCTTGTGTATATAAGAAGGTTAGTGGGAGTGCACTGACTTTTATTGTCCTTTATGTCGACGATGTATTGCTTATAGGCAATGACATTCCCATGTTAACGTCGGTGAAAGCTTGGCTTTCATTGAAATTCTCCATGAAAGATCTGGGAGAAGCAGCTTTTATTCTAGGATAAAGATCTACCGGGATAGATCTAGAAGGCTACTTGGACTCTCCCAGAGTACATATATTGATAAAGTGTTGAAGAGATTCAACATGGATCAGTCCAAGAAGGGACTGTTGCCAACATCACATGGCGTCTTTCTATCTAGGGACATGTGTCCTAAAACACAAGATGAGAGAGACAACATGAGTCGGACTCCGTTCGCCTCGGCAGTCGGATCGATCATGTATGCCATGATATGTACACGACCTGATGTGTCCTATGCTTTGAGCATGTGCAGTCGATATCAGGCCGATCCAGGACAGGATCACTGGATGGCGGTTAAGAATATCCTTAGGTATCTTAAAAGAACTAAGGATGTTTTCTTAATCTATGGAGATGGAGAACTTGAGGTATCTGGGTATACCGATGCAAGTTTCCAAACCGACAGAGACGACTTCAAGTCGCAAACCGGGTACATATTTTGCTTGAATAACGGAGCAGTGAGCTGGAAATCTTCCAAGCAAGATACTGTTGCCGATTCAACAACTGAAGCGGAGTACATTGCAGCAGCTGAAGCAGCAAAAGAGGCAGTTTGGATCCGAAATTCCTAATTGGATTAGGAGTAGTTCCGTTAGCAGCTGAGCCCGTTCCATTGTATTGTGACAATAGCGGGGCTATAGCACAGGCTAAGGAACCAAGGTCTCATCAACGATCCAAACATGTTCTTCGACGATTCCATCTGATTCGAGAGATCATACATCGTGGCGATGTGAAGATCGAGAAGATCGCATCAGAGGATAATATTGCAGATCCGCTGACGAAGGCTATTCCTCGGGAAAGTTTGAGCGACATGTACATAGTTCAGGTATTAGATGCTTGAGTGACTGGCTATAGGCCAAGTGGGAGATTGTTAGACAGTAATGACCCATAGCGTCACTATTTTGTAAATGATATTGTATTATTGTACAAAATTAACTATGTAGTAATGAAATTGCCTTTTACCGTTTTGTAATTTATTTACTTTGATATATAAATGGTAAAAGTCCCTATGATTAGTTCCGGATTGTGATGATATGAGACAGTATCAATCCATAAAGGTTTAATCATTAAATATCCCTAGTCGTAGTATTATCGAGATTGGACATCGATAATGCGGAATAGACTAGTACTGCACTTGTGCATGTTGTGAGGGCACAACGGCATAGTTCTCATATATTTAAGTATTGGATACTTATGCAAGTGCGGTAGGAGGTTGTGTTTTACCGATGGTACGGAAAACAGCTTCGCTCTGGATAGACCCCGCGGAGTCCCATTGGTAGTATGTCTGCGTGTCTATGGGAGTCCGCTTCAGGGTAGGTGCATATGATCTTAACCTGAGATTTGCATCGCTAGTACTTACGACAATCGGTAAAATTTAGTTTTGGTGGTCCAGGGCTTTAACGGGTTCTGTGTACACCTCTTCTGGGTTTATCGAGAATCGTAGTGTACTGGGTGTGATGTCAAGATGGAAGTATCACTTCAGACATATGGAGATGATGATCGCGAGGGATACAGAACTAGTACTCTATAATGGTTGCAACCATCGGGATAATATGACTAGGTCAGGATTATCCGATTCAAAGAGACTGGTTGCTTGATGTCCGATATGTGTATCGTACGGGGCAGACACATCTCCAGCCCCAGGCCTTACATGTGATCATCCGATACTGGTTCGATATACACTATACTACGGTATACTACGCCTGTTATAGATCTAATATTCCAGTAAGAATATTTCTAGAGAATTGGGTAGGCATGGCGTTTTGCTAGAAGCTAACCTTGTCTTGTAAATCGGTAAAAACGTAGTACTTGGTACGTACGTGTTCGAATAGTTCGACAACCGGATTTACTGCCAACATATCTAGAGGTCTCTTGGGTCGCTTCCCGAAGATTCACCATGACGTATGATTCAAACTCGATTAATCTTGGATTAATTACGGAGAGACTTTATCTTGGATAAAGTACTATAAAAAGAGAGAGAACGATTAATTTAGAATTAATCGTAAAATTATTATATTCGATATAATAATCGAAATCGATTTCGACGCGAAATTAAAATTAGATTTTAATTCGGGCAAACGAGTTAATTTAGAATTAATTCGTTAGCGACGTAAATAATAATTTCGCTAGGCGCAATTATTTATTTAAATTCGATTTAATTAACGTCGCGACGTAAGTTCGGTATTTCGGAAATATCGGACCCGAACGCGTGAGTGCACGTGGGCCCACTTTCATTTGGAAACGTGTGGGGCCCACATGACACATGTCATTATTTGCATTATTTAATTGTTGATGTATTGCATGAAGATAGTGTACAAAGCACTCAAGGGTAATGCATGGAATTGAGTGTTAGACACTCTAAGCCTTTGCATGGTTTGTGTCATAAGTATATTATTATTTAATAATTATTATGACATAAATATAAATTGATTTTTGAGACAAAAATCAATATCTTCTTTCCTCTCTCAAATTACCGAAACAGTGGGCATTGTTTTGGCTCTCCAATTCTTCATTTGTTTTGTGGCAAGACAAGAAGAAAGTGTACAGTTTGGAACTCTAATGCACAACTTTGGCTAGCAACATCAAGGGATCATACAAGGTGTTATGGGAAACTCATCTTAGAGCTTGGAAGGATCAAATATAGCTTGGAGCTTCTCTTTTCTGCTTGGCCGAATCCTTCACTGCACAAAGGAGCAAGTTTTGTTTCATCAAACGCATCCACATTCCGTTTTTGTGAGTATTGATTCCGCCATACTTCAATATATTCATTCTTTTATATATTTTTGCTTGTGCTTTTTGATCTTGGGACATGGATTTTAGACTTTCCAACATCACTATCATCCCACTGACCACGTTGCATATATCGGTATTCACTCTCAGGAAAAACCGCATGGTGAGCAACAATCACATTTTTCTCATGTGAGATTTATAAGTACTATACTTATGGTTTCCTTGGATAACCTATATTGGCACTTATCCAATTTGGTCCTGATTTTGGTATCATCCAAACGGTATGCCTGGCAGACCCAAATTATCAGGAATGAGAAAACCTTGGTTTCTCCCTGTTCATATCCTATATGATAATCTGTCAAAAATTGATATGGAACCTTATTCAAATAAGTATTGCACTGTTAAAACGTAATCCGGTAGGAAATGGTACTCAGAGCGACTCTTGATTAATCTTATCATGTCTAACATGATTCGGTTAATCCGTTCGGACACACCGTCACTATTACGTGTTCCGGGAGGAGTCCCTCATTTGAAAGAATACTATACTCTTTCAGTAAATATGAAACTTACTGCTTAAGTATTTTCAATACGGTCTTACCGTGCGGCATAATACTAAGCCGATCTGTTTTGTCTATTTCGTGTCGAAACCTAAAAGTTTCTAATTTGTGTTCTTCAAAAGAAACACATAACCATAACGTGATGCCACATCCGTTAAGGTCACAAATATTCATGTTCACATCTAGCCTAGCTAGATATGGGCCCACTAACTTCACCATGAATAGGGCTAACAGATCGGTGGCCCTTTTACTATTACCAAGTAAATAGTATTTTAGGTACTTTACCTAATAAACTAGATTCGCAGACCTTATTTGAATAGTCAAATCAGTCCTAGTACCCACTCTTCAAAAGTGTGGATATACGAGTCTCGTTAAATTGTGTCCTAGACAACAATGCCACAAATAAGTCTCTATTGATCAAATCAATTTGAGCTATTTATTTTCATTTTATATGTTTGAGATTTTATTTATATTCAAAATATAAATTCTGTTATTTAACATCTAATGTATTTATCTCAGTATCATCTTTATATAATAAAACACTTAGTGTTCTATAATATAAAGGTTTTATCCGCAACGGATTAAATACTGATATAGAGATAATGTCTCTAGTCAAACTAGTTACATTATAACAGTTCCTAATTTAAGTATATACCAAAGGGGAGTTCCTAAACTTAGGTATCCTACGGTCGAAACAGCGACTTTCGTCCCGTTTCCGATTCGCAGAGCAATCTCAGCTTGAAGTCAGTATCCTGCTCAAAGCAGATTCTGAACATCAATACATATATTTTATGTACCACACTAAGTATTTAAAATCTAATTTCAATACTAGCTGTGAACATAACTAAGACAAATATTTTTAAAGATAGAGCCTCGCCCTTTCTTTAATTCCTTCGTGTCTGCCATATCCAAATGGTAGTCACTTTGGGATATGTCAATTATCCTTTCAATATTTCAGAACCTTAGGCCAAGCCTTGGGTCTTAGAATATCGAAACGATGTGCACCTCGTGCACATGCCCAATTGCAAACTTTGACTTTATCTCCTCTAGAATAGTCAATTAATTCTTTCGAATTATAAATGCAATTTTAATACTTCTCTAAATCTAAAATTAGATTTATGACAAGTATATTAAATTAAGCATTAAAGTCATCATCACATAAATCTTCCTAAGATTTTACGCTCTACTTATTTTGCTTAATTTTGGGCTTAAGGTATAATAAGTTATTTTATCAAATAAAGTAACCTATTATTTATTCCCAATTTGAAAATTAAATCATTTAAAATTTTCAATCCCAGATTATATTTTAATATCCAACTTTTCAATTTTATCTTGATTACAATAGTCCAACTATTTAATCACCGATTAGTGGTACTATACATATTATAATGATTATAATAGTCCAACTATATAATCAACTATAATCTAAATTAATTAACCTCAATTACATTGA